>OX336894.1:2220765-2290010 GCA_946959425.1 Argyrosomus regius
AGCTAACAAACTGAGCTAACAATATCTAACAGCAGCTAACAAACTGAGCTAACAGTATCTAACAGCAGCTAACAAACTGAGCTAACATTATCTAACAGCAGCTAACAAACTGAGCTAACAATATCTAACAGCAGCTAACAAACTGAGCTAACAGTATCTAACAGCAGCTAACAAACTGAGCTAACAATATCTAACAGTAGCTAACAAACTGAGCTAACATTATCTAGCAGTAGCTAACAAACTGAGCTAACATTAGCTAACAAACTGAGCTAACATTATCTAACAGCAGCTAACAAACTGAGCTAACAATATCTAACAGTGGCTAACAAACTGAGCTAACATTATCTAACAGTAGCTAACAAACTGAGCTAACAGCAGCTAACAAACTGAGCTAACAGTATCTAACAGCAGCTAACAAACTGAGCTAACATTAGCTAACAGCAGCTAACAAACTGAGCTAACATGAGCTAACAGCAGCTACAGTTGCCAGCAGTTTACTTCACTGTCCATCAGGAAACTCTGTAAATCACAGAGAGTTGAGGCGGAGCAGCCGGAGGACATCAGAGGGAAAACCAGAAAACATTTTCTCCATAAAATATGATCCAGTTTCACCAAAATCAGTGAAATAGTTGGTGGTGTGTGACTTAGTGCCGTAAAGCGTTACGTACTTCTCCCGACCCGGAGCCCAAAGTTACATAGTGTGAGAACAGACGTACGAGTGACAGAGACACCATTCACCTGATTATTAAAGTCACAGTTTGCCCCCGAAAGCCGGAGCTCCGTCCCGTGGAGAGTGACGTAAACACTACACGTGAACTAGTTCATGCTGCAGTCACGTGGCCACAAATCAGACACACAGAATCAAACATGTGAAACTGAAGTCCACTTAAGTTTTATTTCTGCTCACGCAGCGTCATAAAATACCTGATTTATGGCAAAATATTCGATTCTTAGAGAGTTTCAGCTGCAGGGTGAGCGTATCCTCAGCTGCCCTCCTCCGTGATGTCCTTCAGCCGGACAGCGCTGCATGCAGAGTGTGATAGTTTGAACATTAAAGAGAAAATTAAACGTTTATTATCTTTTAAAATGATTATAAATTATTAATTTTGTCTTTCATGTGTGTGTTACAGGGGAAACCATAAGGTGGAGGATGCCTGTGAAATGTACGCCAGAGCAGCCAACATGTTTAAGATGGCAAAGAACTGGAGTGGTAGGTGACACACACACACACACACACACACACACACACACATCTATATATGTCACATGCTGCATAATAAACGTATAAATCTGCACACAAATAAACAAACTCCCACACACACACACATGTTTATTTGAATGGGTCGACATTTTAACAGGATAGAAATGATTCACCAGCCTGCAGAGAGCTGCAGCTTTGAACACACACACACACACACACACACACACACTGGATTCACATGTGAAAATTAAAGTGAAACATTCGAGGCTGCAGCAGCAGCGTGAGCTCCTCATGCTGAGTCGTGAGTGCAGTCATGTCGTTAGAAAAACGAGGATTGTTTGATCGGATGCATTCATTTCAGCTTATCCCATTAAAACTGTGACTGTTTGTCTGTATGTGTGTGTGTGTGTGTGTGTGTGTGTGTGTGTAGCTGCAGGGAACGCCTTCTGCCAGGCCGCTCGGCTCCACATGCAGCTGCAGAACAAACTGGACTCCGCCACCAGCTTCGTCGACGCCGGCAACGCCTACAAGAAGGCCGACCCACAGGGTGAGCAGCTTCACTCCACTTCGAACGGAAGACACATAATCAGTCTCATTAACGCTTTGGACGTCGCTCATCTCGTCAGATCGAGTCGTTGGCGGGCCGCTGCTGACAGTCGGGAGATGAAATCACAGATTTGTATCAAGATAATGTGTGCATGTGACGTTTAGATCGGCTCTCCCTGCAGAGTTTTGTCACTTCCTCGTGCACGGCTGATTGTTTATGGACGGACGGTGCAGGAACATGCTGGATCTGAGGTTCTGCACGACTCTAAATGTGCTTCACTTGTCATTCCTCTGTATTACCGAGCTGTCCAGTCGGATCTTAGATCACTGGGCGAGTGATTTATCGTAGGGCTGCCGCAGATCCAGATCTATAGATCTATAAATAGATCTGTAAAGCTGTTGTCATTTTCCTTTGGAACTATTGGAAGACTCATAAAAAGTGGCCAGACTTGTCTGTTTTTGGCAAACCAAAGCAGTCACACACATGAGACACAGTATGAACAGTCACTAACATTTCAACAGCTTCAGTCAGCTTCAGCTTCGTCATCCCTCCTCAGCTCTGCGAGGTGTTCACGAGTCATATTGTTGTTTTCTTTGGACTCTCTGACTTCCAAGATGTTACCCAGCAGTGGAAACCCAAACCAAACCTCGAAACACACACTCACATCTTACACGTTAAGTCCTTCTCCAGACTACGATTCAGTACGCCAAACTAACTGCAGCAGATTAAAGGTGCAGTGTGCACGATGTAAGACACTCTATTACGAGTGTATAATCACCTGAAAATAAGAACCTTTTAGATAAGAACCATTTATTACCTTAGAGTGAGACATCTACAGGCGCTGCAGGTCCTCTCATGGTTTAGATGTTGTTGTTGTAGAGTGAAGCGAGGCGGATGCGATCAGCGGCCACATCGCTGATGCTGCTAAATCCTTCACACGGCTCCTTTAAGACAAATCATCTAAAATATAATCAATAATTAAGCATCTGTGTGTGTGTCGTTAAAGTTAGCTCCACCTTTAGCGGCTTTACGTGTAACTCTGCTGTATTTCTGTCTGGTGTTCAGCTCCGTCTCTTTCTCTTTTATAATCTGACACCGGCACACGGCGCTCGATGAAAAGGGGAAGCCTTCACGGAGCGAGTCAGGACCCTGAGGTGGTGTTGTTGGAAGATTAAACTCGTCCCTGGGTTGCTCTCAGAAGAAGAATTGATATCTGGGTTGCGCTGCCTTCCCGCGCTGAGCTTAATAAAATACTGTGGGTTAGTGGGTTAGTAGTCACACGGGGGAGGAAACGGAGAGTTTTAATCTGACTGACTCAGAAGGCTTCTCTGTCTTTCTTCTCTGTCTTCTTCCAGAGGCCATCAACTGTCTAAATCAGGCCATCGACATCTACACTGACATGGTAAGCTCCACCTCCACCTCCACCTTCACCGTCGAGCTGCTTCCTTTCTCTGTGACTGATAACCCGTCTGTCTGTGTCACAGGGTCGGTTTACCATCGCAGCCAAACATCACATCACTATAGCAGAGGTCTACGAGTCCGAGCTGGTCGACATCGAGAAGGTACGTGAGCGGTTTGTGTTCGGTCTAGTTCTTGTTTGAATATAAATGATGATCTGCTGATCTGATGTTTTGTTTTCAGGCCATCGCCCACTACGAGCAGGCAGCAGACTACTACAAGGGAGAAGAATCAAACAGGTACACTACACTGTACTGCAGCAGGTTAGGAGTTAAGAAGTCTGGTGCTCTTCACCTGGTGGTCAGTGAAGTCAGAGAGCTCTCGGTGGTGCACCTGTAGAAGTTTGAGAAGATGCTGGCGTCCGTACTAAACTTTCTCAGTCTCCTGGCGAGCAACGTGACCTCAAACGAGTTGTCCTGCAGCTAATTTGATCATCTGTTAATTGAAATGCAAAAATCCCAAAATATTTCGATTCCCAAATTCTCAAATGCGTTCAGACGAGCTGGTGATGACGAGTAGTAATCGTGCACGTAGCGATCAGATTTATGGCGACAGTAAGTATCTAAATTAGACTACATCAAGATTAGGAGTGGAGTGGATGAAGACAGGTGGAGGCACCATCGTCACCCGAGACTCATCAACAAGTACGAAGCTCCAGAGGAAGTCGATGAAGAAGAAACTTCACCAGCACCACCTACACCAGCTGTTATATGACTGGAACGAGAGTTTAAGGTTGACGGCGACCTGAAGACGCTCCAGTTTGACTCCACAGTGGAGTCAAACTGGAGCGTCTTCAGGTGTTGGTGTGGTCTGGACCTCCACACCACACATCGACTGACAGAGAGGTGGATCCACTCCGTAAAGACTCTTGAGGACTTGTGCATATCTGCGGAGACGTTCGCCGTTCACCTGTGGGCGTCTCTGTTTGTGTTTCAGCTCGGCCAACAAATGTCTCCTGAAGGTCGGACACTACAGCGCTCAGCTGGAGCAGTACCAGAAAGCCATTGAAATCTACGAACAGGTAAAGACACACCTTTATAAAGTGTGTTTGAGATGTCGTTTTATTTGATCGCATTGTTTTTTAGATGAGCTTTTCTCAGCAAAGTTACTTCCCAGTGTGTAAAACGAAGAAATCATGCGTGTGTGTGTGTGTGTGTGTGTGTGTGTTTCAGGTCGCGATGAGCACCATGGACAATCCTCTGTTGAAGTATAACGCTAAAGAGTATTTCTTCAAGGCTTCACTGTGTCACTTCATAGTGGACGAACTGAACGCCAAGGTGACACACTCACACATTGCGTTATTCACAAGTAAGCATCCAGGATTTTAAGGACTAAGTGTGTGTGTGTGTGTGTGTGTGTGTGTTTCAGTTGGCCATAGAGAAGTATGAGGAGATGTTTCCCGCCTTCTCAGACTCCAGAGAGCTCAAACTGTTAAAGGTAAACGATCTTTTCTGATTGTGTTCTTCTAATGTTGTCCTCTGGGCGGGCGAACTCGGGTCAGAGCGGCTCGTCCACTAATCACATGATCGGCGGTTCGATCCCCGGCTCGTCCAGTCTGCATGTCGAAGTGTGGTATGTAAGTAAGTCCATAACTTTCATGTTTCGTCGTCACAGAAACTCCTAGAAGCCCACGAGGAGCAGAACAGCGAGGCGTTCACGGAGGCCGTCAAGGAGTTCGACTCGGTGTCCCGTCTGGACCAGTGGCTGACCACGATGCTGCTGCGCATCAAAAAGACCATCCAGGGAGACGCCGGAGACCTGAAATAGACAAACGCGGAGAGAGAGATCAGGGTGGAGGAGAAAGAAGGGCAGGGGGTGTGTATACGGGAGGGTGGGACTGACGGAGTTTACAGTTGTACATATCAGTCTGCATGTGACCCCCCAACTAGCTAAGCATCACCTTTAACGACCCCGTGTCCCCGTGACAGTATTCTCTCGTAACACTGGACTGAAAGAGTGGAAATGAAAGGTGTGTGTGAGTGTGTGTGTGAGAGAGAGAGAGAGAGTGTGTGTGTCCACTGCAGTAAGTTAATATTTGATGGGAAAGTATGCAGATGTTATTTAAAAATGGGATATTTATGAGATTATTAATATTTATTGTCGATGAAGACATTATTTATTGTTTATTCTGGTGCTCAGTGTTACGATTCGTCTTAATATTTTAGGTATTAGCCCCTCTCCTCATCTGTTCCTCCCTCCTCTGTCTCCCCTCACAGTCAGTCAGTCGGTAAATATCACCCGTCGTGATTGGTCGGTTCTGTTTGTGTTCTGGTCGAACGTTCTGGTTGGTCGGCGCAGTCAGCCCGCCGCCGGCGCTCGCCCCCGTCCCCCCGCCTCGTTTGTGCATGTCTGTTGTCATGTTGATGTAAGTGTTCTACGTGTCGTGCTAACGTGTGAAGACCATAACATGTAGCCTGGTGTCATGTGTGTGAAATCAGTAAATATGTACCTCAAGATGCTGAGTTGAAATAAAAATATCATCGCTCCAGATGTCCGACTGCTTTTTGGTTTATTTTCGGGTATTCAGTGTGAATATAGGTAGGTGGTTGGACTTATAGCACTGTTTAATGCAACTTATCCTATGTTACGAGCCTGGACTAAATCTGTGCTTGAACTCCGCTCATTCACTCCATTTAAGGGCCAGTCTGTTGGATTTAGTGGCATTTAGCTGTGTAGCTGCAGATTGCAACCCTCTCGTGTCACCAGTTCCTTCCAAGCAAGAAGCTTCCTCTTCTACGTTGGCTGTGAAATGCGTAAAAAACACGAAAGGCCTCATCTAGAGCCAGTGTTTGTCTGTTCTGATATAATATATAATAAGGGGATTCAAACTCTGAACTATGTGACGTCTGTAGATATAAAAATCTCATTCTAAGGTCACAAAAACATAAAAACAAACTTATTATGCTAAAATAATGTGTTTATTTTATTAAATCCCAAATACTAGTCTAAATATTCAATGTAAGCAAAAATATTGCCAAGTGCAGGTAAAATTAGAACGTTATCTCTGGATAATTCAAAATAATGACATAACTGGACCTTTCTTTCTTTCTTTCTTTCTTTCTTTCTTTCTTTCTTTCTTTCTTTTTTTCTTTCTTTCTTTCTTTCTTCTTAACTGGGTTTTTTATAGGTAGTTAGATAAAACAAATGAAATTAATAAAAGATACGAATGCATGGCCGCTCAGGGCTTCCGTAAGAAAAAAAAAAAAGAATCGGTGTTACGATGAAGTTTGTTCCCGCTTCGAATAGTGTCCCCTGAGCCGTTACCCTCTGAGTTTGGGGCTAACGCGGGGATAGGTTACAGCTAATTTAGGGTTTAGTTTAAACATCACTAAATATATATATAAATATACATAACTTAGCGAGTTATATATTTTGTGGGCTAAAGTTGTAGCAAAGCAGAAAACACTAATCAGCTGGGGTACAGATTTTCTCGTAACACTTAGTAGAATACTACCCACAATACATTTCGGCGCAGCCGTTGAATCCTGCGACACAAGTTTCCGGTGTGGCGCACGCTCATCGTCGCGTCAGTGTGTGTGTGTGTGTGAGAGAGAGAGTGTGTTGGACTTTGTTTGTGTCACCTGTGGACGTTATTTATCTCCAGAACCGGTTCCGAATCGGTCGTAACAGTTTCACCGAGGAGAGGAGAGACAGAACCGAGCCGCCAAGATGCCGCGAATCATGATCAAAGGAGGCGTGTGGCGCAACACCGAGGTACGGCTAGCTGCCCGTTAGCACGATGCTAACTTTACATACAAAGTCTATGAGCTGAAGTTAGCACGAAGCTAGCTGCGACGCTTAGCGGGATTTTAGCCGCTTTAGCGCGTTTGTTGTGTTTGTGCTGCTGCCGGCGACCTCCAGAGAGTTTAATCATGCTAATAATTAGCAACATGTTTAGTTAAAATAGATGGCTGCGACGTTAGCATGCATTACTGCAGGCTGTGAATGTTAGCGAGTGAGCTAACGATGAGTGTGTCAGCTGTGGGGTCATTAGAAGATGTGTGTGTTTATGAAGTGTGATTAAAGGTGCAGAAACATGCTCATGACTCTGGTTTAAACCTGATTTATAAAGATGGATCAGAGATTCAAACAACAAGAATAACAACCGTCTAGTTAGTTAGTTAGTTAGTTAGTTAGTTAGTTAGTTAGTAGGTAGATCCTTTATTGATCCCGAGGGAAATTCAAGCATCCAGCAGCAGCATGCAAACATACATTAAACATACATTAAACATACATTAAACATACATTAGAATGAACCTATAACACAGTAACCATACGTTAACATCGACCTGAGACAGATCTAAATTTAAAAATGTGCAGAGAGATTAAACTCTGAAAGTTAAAGAACGAAAGACTTTGAAAATCTGAGGAAGGAATATCGTCTTGAAAAATCACAATTACTCTGAACATGTCGTTAAGAATAAAAACAGACTTGGAGGATCCTACACTGAGAGTATTTATTGGTGCTTACAAAAATTAAGGGCATTATCTCCAGACTTTACAAAGGCACACTACAGAATACATTAGATAGATAGATAGATAGATAGATAGATAGATAGATAGATAGATAGATGCTGTTGCAGCAGCATGACAAGTAACAAAACAACAGGCACACACTATGTATGCGCTAAAAATCAGTATCAGAATCCTCGCTCTGCACAGAGGGGAGTCATCATACAGAGTAAGGCGGTGTTCAGACAGGGACAGGCAAACCGGACGCCAGCGGCGTTTTTCAGTTCATTTCAGAGGAGGGTCGTGCGTTTCCGCGCCGGCAGCCCGCAACGCAGGGGTTGCCGCAAAAAACGTCGCCGGCGTCCGGGACAGAAGTTGAGCCAGTTTCAACTTTTGGGAAAACGGAGCCCCACGTCACGCTCCGGCCGCCAATCAGACACTCATATCAGTCAAACCTCCACAGACAGCCTGAAATGTCTCTGAGACTGTCTCTGAGACTATCCAGGTGGATTCACAGACTAAACTCTGATAATCTACCTGTGTGTGTGTTCTCACTTTGTTTATTTCATGTACCAGCTTCCAAATCTGAGTCCGACTCGCAATTTTGTGCCGATATTGCTTTTTCTCCCTCCATTTACATGATAAAAATGACACAGTGATAACAAATGTCACACGTCTCAATTTAACCAAAATAAGAAACATTTATTTACAAAATTAACAAATGTACTTGAAGCAACAAATTGTTGAAGTTTCTGCTCTAAAAACAAGCAACATGTTGCACATATGTTTGGTGTATTATCAACGTTAGCGCGAATAAATATTCAACCACACATAAACAATTTCTCCCATCATACTTCTAGAAGCTCTTCTTGAAGTGGAGCAGCAAATATCGGCCCGATATTTGCATTTTTTTACTGGTATCGACATCTGGTGCGCGGGTGTGTTCGCCGATTTATTTATTTTTTCCTGACTTTTTCCAACTAAGGGTCCTCCAACAGACTGTTCTGTGCCTTTTAATGATTTCTTGTAAAATGAGCTGCTGTTATAAATAAAGAAGAAATATAATAACTGTCTGTCTTTAATCCAGGATGAGATCCTCAAGGCGGCGGTGATGAAATATGGGAAGAACCAGTGGTCTCGTATCGCCTCCCTGCTGCACCGCAAGTCTGCCAAACAGTGTAAAGCCAGATGGTGAGTCTTCATGCGAGACACGTTGTTATAAAAACTCAGTTTTTCACGGTCTTGTAGAAGCATTAACGGTCCTACGCGGCCTGTACCTGTCGTCGGTCTGCAGGTATGAGTGGTTGGATCCGAGCATCAAGAAGACAGAATGGTCGAGAGAAGAGGAGGAGAAGCTGCTTCACCTGGCCAAGCTGATGCCGACACAGTGGAGGACTATCGCTCCCATCATAGGACGCACCGCCGCCCAGTGTCTGGAGCACTACGAATACCTGCTGTACGACTTTATACGACTTATGATGCGTTGTTATGAAGTGTGTTTTTAAATGCTGTTCATTCAAAGTGTGTGTGTGTGTTCGTGTGTTTAGAGACAAAGCAGCGCAAAGAGACAACGAGGAAGAAGTGGGAGACGACCCCAGGAAGTTAAAACCAGGAGAGATCGACCCAAACCCTGAGACTAAACCCGCCAGACCCGACCCGGTGGACATGGATGAAGGTCTGTTAACACACTGATGAGACTTTTTCCAACCCAACGGACAAACCCGTGATTAATCGCGTGTGTGTGGCTTCTTACTGTCTATAGATGAGCTGGAGATGCTGTCCGAGGCCAGGGCTCGACTGGCCAACACCCAGGGCAAGAAAGCCAAGAGGAAGGCCAGAGAGAAACAGCTGGAGGAAGCCAGGTGAGAGATTTAATCATTTCCTAACACCTGATGTCCTGAGTCCGAATAGACGTGACTGAGTGTCTGTTTGTGCTGCAGACGGTTGGCGGCTCTGCAGAAGCGCAGAGAGCTGCGAGCTGCCGGCATCGACGTTCAGAAGAAGAGGAAGAAGAAGAGAGGAGTCGACTACAACGCTGAGATCCCCTTTGAGAAGAAACCTGCAGCGGTAACCCGACGTTAACGGTTGATCTAAAACAGAACCAACAACGTCAGAACAACGTTTGATTCAGGTCTTTTGTCTTGAAGGGTTTCTACGACACGAGCATGGAGCAGTACGTCGCTCTGGAGCCGAACTTCAAGAGACTCAGGCAGCAGCACCTGGACGGAGAGCTACGCAAGTGAGTAACAGAACACACACACACACACACACACACACACACACACACACACACACACACACGGTGAACTTCTTCATTCATGAACTGTTTTCTTGTTCGTTGGTAGTGAGCAAGAGGAGAAGGATAGGAAGAGAGACAAGCAGAAGATCAAGAAGAAGAAGGAGAGCGACCTCCCGTCTGCCATCCTGCAGACGAGCGGCGTCGCCGAGTTCACCAAGAAACGCTCCAAGCTGGTTTTACCGACCCCGCAGGTAACCGCCACCTGTACGCCTGTCCCGTGTTTACCCGACGCTCCTTCACTCCGTACCGTGTTGTTTATGTTTAATATTTAATTCACAGATCAGCGATGCCGAGCTGGAGGAAGTCGTCAAACTGGGCGTCGCCAGCGAGGTCGCCCGTCAGGCCGCGGAGGAGAGCGAGAGCGGAAACTCTGCGTCCTCCGCGCTGCTGTCGGAGTACAGCGTCACCAACACCATGGCAACAGGGCTGCGTACCCCGCGCACACCCGCAGTCCAGGACAGGATACTGCAGGTAACACACACACACACACACACACACACACACACTGAACATGTGGTCACCTGGTTTATTGATGTTTCGAATGAAGGATGAAGATTAGTTTAGTTTCTGGAAACTTTCCATGGAAAGTTAAGGTCAGGTTTTATTGAACATTATTATGTAGTCCACAGACTCAAATGTGTGTCTTCAATAGTCTCTGTGTGCTCTGGGCTCTAAAGTGTGGTCCAGGTACAGAAATCACCTGTGCAGGTAGGGGGCGTGGCCTCAATAGCCCTGCAGTAAGCAGTGTGCTATGTGCATGTGATTGAGGAATAGCAGATATTCAAGTGTACCTGCATGAAATCTGGTTGTTTTAGTCAAGATGATGAGGAGTTTTGCAACCCTAATGACCGGTGATCTGCTCTCTTACTGACCTTGTGATCATCAGTCTGGTTGTACCGTGTACGAAACATGAAAGATTTAAACAGTCCGACTGTCGAGCTTTTGTTTTTGTGGCAGACAAAACTCTAACAGCTAAATTTAGAGATCAGCGGTGTCGTCTTTAGATTTCTTTCTTTGTTTTTCCAAACCATAAAATGTCCTTTTGCATACACAGTTTCCATTTGGATATTAAGAAACTTGTGTTAAACATGTCCCACCTCTCTCTCTCTCTGTCCGTCTGCAGGAAGCTCAGAACTTGATGGCTCTGACCAACATCGACACGCCTCTGAAGGGCGGCCTCAACACTCCGCTGCACGAGAGCGACTTCAGCGGCGTGACGCCTCAGCGTCAGCAGATACAGACACCGAACACCGTCCTCAGCACGCCGTTCAGGTAACAGAGCGGTCACACAGACAGATCGAACAGTGTGTGTGTGTGTGTGTGTGTGTGTGCTAACATCCGTGGATGTGCCGCGTCTTGACAGAACTCCTGGACAAGCTCCGGGGCAAGAAGGCATGACGCCTCAAGCAGGAGGAGGAATGACCCCACGCGGGCCGGTGACCCCGGGTTTGACCCCCGGCCGCACGCCGCTCAGAGACAAACTGAATATTAACAGTGAGGACCAGCTGGCTGACCCCGCCTACGCCAAACACATGGTAAACACACACACACACACTCCTTCACACACGTGACATTAAGACTAATAAAGAAAATGAATGAACGCCCTCTCTCTCTCTCTCTCTCTCACTCTCACTCGCTCGTCACGCAGCAGAGAGAAAGCCTGCAGCAGCTGCGGCAGGGCCTGATGTCACTTCCTGTCCCAAAGAATGACTTCGAGATCGTTCTTCCCGAAAACGCAGAGAAAGAGCTTGAAGAGACGGAGACGGACACGGGATTCGTCGAAGACTCTGCAGACGTGGAGGCACGCAAGCAGGTACGCACACACACACACACACACACACACACGGCATAACACTTTAGAGTCACAGCAAGCGGATAAAGACAAAACAATGATTTAATGTGTGTGTGTGTGTGTGTGTGTGTGTGTGTGTGTGTGTCAGGCTCAACGGGATGCCGAAAGAGAGAAGGAGCTGAAGCTGCGACACACTGCCGTGCAGAGGAATCTCCCCAGACCCACCGAGGTAACGAACACACACTCCACAATCTGAACACACACCTGGTATTCGAGTGTTTGAGGTGTCCCATGTCAGTAATCTTGTACTTCATCACACGGGTGTGTGTCAGCAGACATGATCGGACAGTCTTGGACGATGAATAATCCGGCATTGAGACGTAAACTTCATGAGATTATCATGAAATATACGAAGATTATAAAGAGGTTTTGTGTCACACAGAGCAAAAAAATCTTTGTGTGTGGCGGTGCGTCTATTTGTGCTGAATGCAACCGCCGTGAAACAATCAGGAAATCGACTTTTTATTTGTCTGATTTACCGACTTTATCGAGGCTGGCGCTCACTCACTCTCATTCCTGTCTGTGTCGCTCAGCCAAGTTAAACGTCTTTGTGTTTTGTAGCGTACGTTTCAGTCAGACTCAGATTTAGAAGCTGCTTCATGAAGTGAACAAAGTCAGAACAACGACAGGTGGAATATCAGTATCAGTATCATTATCGTGATGATTTCAGGTGAACGAGTCTGTCCTCCGTCCGACCTCCATGGAGCCGCTCTTGGACCTCCAGCTGGCCGAGGAGCTGATCAAACAGGAAATGATCACCATGCTGCACCACGACTGCCTGCACCACCCGTCGGCCAACGCGGGCAGCCAGCTGCAGCGCGGCAAAAGCAGAGGCCCCGCCTCCACGTCGAACAATGCGTCGCACATCGCGTTCCTGGAAACACACCCGTACAAACCGGTCAGCACGGAGGACATGGAGCAGGTAACACACACACACACACACACACACACACACATACACACACCGTTCATAGTGTGTTTGATCGAGTTCATACATGGTTATTAATGATGTTGATGAACAGGCGAAGGCGGTGCTGGCAGCAGAGATGGAGGTGGTGAAGGCGGGAATGGGCCACGGCGACCTCAGCATGGAGGCCTACAGCCAGGTGTGGGAGGAGTGTTACGGACAGGTGAGCCCCCTCCTCTGCTCAGAGAGAGTGTGTCTTCACATTCACGTTAAATCAACGTTTGTTCACGTTAAATCAACGTTTGTTCACGCGCTCTGCGTCTCTCTGCAGGTTTTATATCTCCCCTCTCAGAACCGATACACCCGAGCGAACCTGGCCTCAAAGAAAGACCGCATCGAAAGTCTGGAGAAGAAACTAGACGTACGAAAACACACACACACACACACACAGCAGCTCTCATTTTCTAAACACTGACGTCCATCCGTCTCTCGACAGGTGAACCGTGGTCACATGACCGCAGAGGCCCGGAAAGCAGCTAAACTGGAGAAGAAGCTGAAAATCCTGCTGGGAGGGTTCCAGTCCAGAGCGCTGGGCCTCCTGAAGCAGCACAATGAACTCTGGGAACAGGTACGTGAACAAGGAACTTCCTCTAACATGAGTCGTCAAACTTTAATTAACTTAAAATAACGAGTATTTTATGAATGATTGATTGTAATGTGTGTGTGTAACACTCATTGTGTCCACCAGGTGGAGCAGTCAGCCACGGAGCTGCAGACGTTCACTCAGCTGAAGAAACAGGAAGACACCGCGATCCCCCGGAGACAAGAGGTACACACACACACACACACACACACTACTCACATTTACAGCATCCTTGCGATGTTAAGCTGGGGAATTTTGGAAATATTCCAAATCATAAACTTTCCATGGGAAACACAGCCCTGCAGTAAGCAGTGTGCTATGTGCACGCGATGAGGAGTAGCAGATGTTCAAGTGTATGAATCTGTTTGTTTTAGTCGAGATTGTGCTAAAATATATTTTCCTGTTAAAGGCCAACCTTCAGTTTTGTAAATTACCAGTTTATTACCCATGGAAAGTTTCCAACTTTGAAAATTCCCAGAATTTTGCAACTCTGTTACCATACTGGCCTGAATTATTGCCCTGTTAGTCTATTAATTATTTCGGATAACCGTTTAGTCACTTAGATCATTTAACAAGTTTAACATATTTAAATTTTAGTTTGAATTTTGTGTATTTTAAATTGAATCTTTATAAATTTAAATTTACTCATTTATTACAGACTCAACAGTTAATTAATGATGATTTGTCGTTGTATCTGTACTTTTTCCAAAGTTAGAAATATTCTGTCAAACATCTAAAAGCCAAAACTCCATCGGGCACGTCTCCGTCACGTCACAGCCGTGACACTTTTATTCTCCACGCAACATAACAACGTTAACACTGAAAAGTTGTAGTAGGACAGTCAGTCTGTAAATCAGATTATAGACCAATAATCTGACACGTCAAGTTAGTTTGTGTCAACTGTAAAACCAGTTCTCCTGCGTCTGTTTTTACGACCGGAAGTCTGCACATGGTGTTTTATTTTGAAGGTCGTCTATGCCGTTTCTGTGTCTGACTTCCTGTCAGCTCGAGCTGAGTTATCATCGTGTGTCCGACCTCGCAGAGTTTCTAGTCTTTCTGTTCTGTTGAATCGGACCTCAGTTATCGCCTCAACGTGTCGCATTATTTTTACCGTGTTCGTAACTGTTTGACGTCGTCTGTGTGTTTCAGGCTCTGCGGGAGGACGTGGAGAGGCAGATGGAGAGAGAGCGAGAGCTTCAGCAGAGATATGGAGAGCTGCTGATGGAGAGGGAGGCGCTCATCAACAGCGCTCAGAAATACTAAACACACATTCATACATGCTACACACACACATCAAGCTAACTGTGAGAAACAAAGCCGCTCTTCAGCCTCTGATTCGTCGTATTTCTGTCAATTTTCAAGCCCCGCCTACATGTTGCTATGACGTCACCAGCTGAGTTTGGAGCATGCTCAGTAGTCCTTTGTGTTTCTGTATTAGTGACCAATAAAGTTTCTTTTCAACAACAAAGACGACAGAGCTGCAGGACGTGTTTGTTTGTCTTGGACGTGTTTTGCACAGAAACAAAGTTTACAGAAAAGTCTTTATTAGAAACAATCGGACAAAAAAATAGAACTTCATGAGAACGTGTTGAACCTTCAGCAGGCGAGGAACGCCATCCCACTCCTCCAATACGCACTCTGGGAAAGAGAGAGAGAGGTGAGCTGTTATGGATGGACGACGTATCCGTGACGTCACCCACAGGGTGGAGGCTCCGAACACCGTCATGTTGGCTGTCCTGCTTCTTCAGCCTCAGCAAAGACGTGAATCACAGCGTTCACAGGGAAATTAGCTATAGAGACCAAAACTGTTTTTTGTACCAGGCCTGGTACAAAAAACAGTTTTGGTCTCTATAGCTAATTTTTAGATGAGGCAGGACTGCCAACGTGACGGCACGCTGAGCTTCACAACAACTCTTCAGAAACCTGTGGGTGACGTCACAGACACGCATCACTCATTTCAATTTACGGATTTTGTTGCGTCGAACATTTTTTGGGATCTTTCAAATTTCAGGATGTGGACAACCAGGCCACCTTTTTGTTCACGTCCATGTGTACGCTGAATAGGGTTGGAAATTTTCCATGGGAATAAACAAGGTAACTTAAATATAGTTGGGAAAATATATTTTATCATCATCTTGACTAAAACAAACAGATTTCATGCAGGTACACTTGAATATCTGCTATTCCTCAGTCACATGCACATAGCACACTGCTTACTGCAGGGCTATTGAGGCCACGCCCCCTACCTGCACAGGTGATTTCTGTACCTGGACCACACTTTAGAGCCCAGAGCACACAGAGACTATTGACACACATTTGAGCTTGTGGACTACATAATATTGTTCAATAAAATCATTCAAACGTGATAAAGTTCTACTTACAAATAAATCTGTTGACATGTTTTTTAATTGTTTTATTTTGCATGTTTAGATTTATGTTTGGATTTGATAGTTTGTTTAAATTACCTCCAATTTACACTTAATTCACAGAAATGTTCATAATTCCCATGGAAAGTTTCCACCTCTGTGCAACCCTAACACTGAATGAAATAGAGGAAGTCTGAGGTGGATTTTTAGTATTAAAGTCTCATTTTCTTCATCAACAAACTAAAACTTTGGTTAGTACTGACTTGTAAAATAATCCCACAGACATGTTGTGTGTGTGTGTGTGTGTGTGTACGTACTGTGTGTCTGTAGTTGTATCTTCTGATCGCCTCTCTGATGTGACAGGGCTGGATGGCTCCACTCGGAGGTTCAACTGTAGCCGGACAGCTCTGAAACAAATCAGACGGTTTAATGTCACGAAAATATATAATCCACCTGCAGAGCCCACACACACACACACACACACCTTTTTGCGTTTCCTCTGTCTCGCCCGGCTGTCCAGACTGCCGTTACCCTGTAGGAGGGGCTTCGATGAGTGGGAGGAGCCTGGGGTGGAAGGGGGAGTGGCTTCAGGTGAGTCTGGATCCTTCTTTACCTGGTGGAGAGAACGATTCAATTAAAGGCTATGATGACTGTTTGAAACAGGTGAAAGTGTGTGTGTGTGTGTACCTCAGTGTGTGTGTTGTATTGGATGTAGCTGGCAGAGATCACGTGACTGATGGGATTAGTTTTGGCCGCCATTTCCTGTTTCACCAGCAGCGATAAATCCACAATCTGCAGAAGAAACAAACGTGACGTAGACAAAGACGGGTTACGTTCAATGTCATCACTCAACACGTTACCTGGGCAACCGTCTCATAGGCCAGGTACGACAGGATCTCCATGGCGATGCTGTTTGGTTTGAGCTCCAAACTGCTGCAGTCGAGCCAGTCCCGAAACTTTGATGCTTTCTTAGCTGGAGACAGAAACAGACGAGACATGTTTATATTTCTGATTAAAGGACTGATCAATTAGTAACGGATAACGCAGTTTACTAGAACATTTCTAAAGAAATTTGGAGTGTGCCTAACTGACCCCGTCGCGCCAATACATTATTATTGACACTGGAGAGGGAGAGAAATTTAATTTTTAGAGTTACATTTTTCTGCATATCTTTAATTTGTATAGTTAAATTTTTCTGCACATTTTTTTATTTTTTATATTTTAATTTTTCGGCACATTTTTTACTTTTTTTTTTTGTTTAATTTTTTTGAACATTTTTTAAATTTTTAGAGTTTATTTTTTCAGCACATTTTAATACTTACATTTTTCTGCACATTTTAAATTTAAACACATTTAAAAAAAAAAAAAATTGGCACATTTTTAATTTTTAGAGTTTATTTTTTTCCGCACAGTTTTAATTTTATAGTTTAATTTTTCGAGCCGAGCCGGTCGTTTTGATACCTTTTTTGTGTATTTGTGACCAAAACTGCGGGACGAGCTGAAATTTTAAATTCTTACCAAAGCTGAGCTGCCGACTCTCGCAGAACTCCGAGTACTGAGTCTGGTCCATGGCTCGAGTCTGACGCTCTAAACGCTGAAGAGACAAAGACATAACAATCATCTTCATCTTCATCATATTTAATCTGAAGTGTACAAACACACTGAGGACACCATGATGACCTCTGACCTCCATCCGCTCTTGTTTAACAGGGTCGACCTCCTGCCGCTCGGCCAATGACAGGAGGTCGCCGGTCTGATCCATCCACACCAGAAAGTCCTGAGCCAATCGCTGCCTCCGCTGGTTACTGCCTGCTGCCGCTGTCGCCGCACAACACACGGTGAAGAAATAAAATTACAAAGTCTCCGTTCACGTCTCAAACACTTTCATGTGTCGGCGTGTGTTTACCTGTTTCCTGCTGCGCGTCGTCGTCCTCCAGACTTTTGAGCAGTTTGGATTTATAATCTCTGAACTGGAGATATTTTAATAATCTCGCCACCTTCCTCTGCGCGAAGGGAAAACACAGAACGTTTTTAATTTAATTTTAAAACCGACCCCAATATTTGAGTGAGTGAGTTTTGTGTGTTTTGTATTTGTGTGTGTGTGTGTGTGTGTGTGTGTGTGTACCTTGTCCCTCCTCATCAGGAACAGGATGTCCTCGGCTGAAATGACCCTCGACCCACGAAGAGTCGCCCCCTCGCAGGCCTGATGCAGCTTCAATGAACCAATCACCACACAGCTTTAGTTACACTCATTTATGTCATTTAAAGGGTCAAAAATCAGAGAATCAGATTTACTGTCATCAGTCACACACAAACAAGCTGAAGTCTGCAGACAGAGGAAGCAGTCGTCTCTCTTGGTGATAAGAAGTTATATATTGATGACGTTTGACTGTAGTGGAGCTGTTAATAAAGGAAAATGACTGTGTGACATTTTGTAACTGTATTTACGTTACCATGGTGATGAGCTGTGTGTGCACGATGTCTTCCACCAGAGCTGCCGTCTCTTGCAGAGGCCGGCGAGCGTCTCCCAAAGCAAACCTGACAAACACACAAACACACAAACACACACAAACACACACAAACACACAAAGATACAAAGTATGAATGAGAGTAACGTCGAGCTTTCTTTATATTTTCTGTTGATGAAAAAAATGTGACAAACATGCAGCAGTTTACGGTTTGAAGCTTTCATGTGGTTGACAGACAAATACAGACAAGTGATGCAAAAATTTATTGCACTCATTTATATGTAAAAAAAACAAAAAAAAACCAGAAACATGTCAGAATATGAACATAAAACAAAGTGTGCTATAAAATATACAAACAAAAATGTATTTCATATTCAAGTTAAATGTTTGTCTTTGTCATTATTTGTAGTTCTATTTCATATTTTTATAAAACATTTTTAATTAATTTTTCTGCACTTTTTAAGTTTTTATACTTAAATTTTTCTGAAAAATGTGCCGAAAAATTTCACTCTAAAAATTAAAAATGTGCCGAAAATTTCACTCTAAAAATTTAAAATGTGCCGAAAAAATAAACTCAAAATTAAAATTTGTGCCGAAAAATTTCACTCTAAAAATTAAAATTTGTGCCGAAAAATTTCACTCTAAAAATTAAAAATGTGCCGAAAAATTTCACTCTAAAAATTAAAAATGTGCCGAAAATTTCACTCTAAAAATTAAAAATGTGCAGAAAAATGTATCTATAAAAATTAAAAATGTGCAGAAAGATTTTACTCTTAAAATTAAAAATGTGCCAAGAAAAATTAACTCTAAAAATTTAAAATTTGTGCCGAAAAATTTCACTCTACCAATTAGAAATGTGCAGAAAAATGTATCTATAAAAATTAAACGTGCAGAAAAATTTCACTCTAAAAATTAAAAATGTGCCGAAAATTTCACTCTAAAAATTAAAAATGTGCAGAAAAATTTCACTCTAAAAATTAAAAATGTGCCGAAAATTTCACTCTAAAAATTAAAAATGTGCAGAAAAATTTCACTCTAACAATTAGAAATGTGCAGAAAAATTTATCTATGAAAATTTAAAACATGCCGAAAATTTAAGTATAAAAATTAAACGTGCCGAAAATTTAAGTATAAAAATTAAAACGTGCAGAAAAATTTTACTCTAAAAATTAAAAATGTGCAGAAAAATGTAACTCTTAAAATTAAAAATGTGCCGAAAATTTCACTCTAAAAATTTAAAAATGTGCAGAAAAATTTCACTCTAACAATTAGAAATGTGCAGAAAAATTTATCTATGAAAATTTAAAACATGCCGAAAATTTAAGTATAAAAATTAAACGTGCCGAAAATTTAAGTATAAAAATTAAACGTGCAGAAAAATTTTACTCTAAAAATTAAAAATGTGCAGAAAAATGTAACTCTTAAAATTAAAAATGTGCAGAAAAATTTCACTCTAAAAATTAAATCAAAATTTTTTTTAAATAAAATTAAAAGTTAAATTTTTCTGCACATTTTTGATTTTTATAGTTTTTTTTATAGTTCAATTTCTCTGTACATATTTACTTTCCGTGCAAATGTTCAATATTTTAGCACATGTTTTTAATGTATGGTTACTGTGTTATAGGTTGATTCTAATGTATGTTTAATGTATGTTTGCATGCTGCTACTGGGTGCTTGAATTTTCCTTGGCATCAATAAAAATATCTGTCTGTCTGTCTGTCTATTATTTTATCCCATATGATCATTTAGAGTGTAGGGAGCAACTTGGGAACAATAAATGTAGTCTGAAAATTCATCAGAAATAATAACGGTGTCAGAGGAGTGAAAAAGATAACGGCCTCGTAGCACTGAGCTCGTGAATCGGCTCTGTGGTGCTGATAAAGGTATAGAACAAGAGGGAATTAGAAGATTTCATCATTGAGTTACAGTGACTAGTTCAGACCCAAAGTTTGAAGACAACAGTCCTAAAACACACTGACCCAACCCGAGTACCCAGAACTAGAACCGAAGGTGCTTTTAGGCTGTTTGTAGTAATTTTATTTTATTTTTGGAGACGATCGTTGATCATTTTTATGTTTGTTTTACTGTGAAAAGTTTTTTTTCTTCTTTTTCTCTGACATTTTCAAAGAAAGCTGTGTATCAAATATGCAACAAACGGAACATTAAAAACACAGTTATGGAGAAAAACATGTTCAGGAAGGCATCACTGTTTTAGTTAAACACATAAAGCATAAAGTCGATCTGACCCAAACAGTTAAAATCCTATAAAGTCACATCTAAAGTAATAAAACTATAAATATATATATGCTGCATACATACATGCCTCTCTCTATTTCCATGTATCTGTGTCTCTTTTTCCTGCACACACGCACACACACACACACACACACACACACACACACACACACACACACAGGGGTCGACAGGCCGCACACACACTCTGACCACAGTTTGGTCGAACCTGGATTTGCATCCAGAGAAGCCACTTCCACGATCACAGGCTGACCTGAACCCACATCCTGACGCCCGTCCCTCCTCTCAGTTCTTCACATTCAAACACCACACAGCGCCCCCACCCTCCATTGTTGACTCTACTCCCCCCCACCACCACCACCACCACTCCTTCTGCGCCGTGATTGGCTGCTTCTGCGGCTGTCAATCACACAGGTGAGAACGTTGGTTTGGGGTTGCGGGCGCGTTGGCTGTACGTTCGGAGGTTGGCTTCAGGCTGAGCGTTGGTTTTCAGGTTTTGGGGGTTTAGTTTGGTTTCAGCCTCTCTGACCACCGACACCATCTCTCTGCAGCGCACACACACACACACACAAGGAGGTGAGTACCCCCAAACACACACACACACACACACACTAACGAGAGGCCATGCATGTGGCTTCTTTTATCTACTTTAAATCTCAGATTTATTTCTCATATTTTGTTCTTGTGATCAAATATTTGAGAGAGAAAACTTCCGTGCAACTCGTTTTGTTAAATTAAATATTTGTGTGTTTGTAAAGTTTTTTTATTTTTAATGAATCTGCCAAATATTCCGTCAATAAATAATACATTAGATTAAACTTTATTGTTACTGCACAAAGTCTCATCTCACCAGTAAAGTGCAGGGATACTGGTGTATATAGATATAGAAATATGATTATGTTGTATACAGTATTAACAGAGTGAAATGAATACACTAAGATATGCAGAGCTCGTGCAGCAGTGGCAGGTATTTAATTAAGTTAATTAAAAGGAAAAAAGGACGTCGTATCAGAGTTTTATCCAAAATTTTTGCCTCTTAACAGACGATAAAAATCTTTTCTTGGGGAGTGTTGTCTTCAACTTTTGGAGTCTGAACTGAACTCTGACTTATTTGACAAACTTGTGGGATGTTTCTGTTCTAACTGAACGCGTCACAAACTTAATCTGATCTAACTTAATCACTGTTTTGATATTTCTTTGCGTGTACAGCGTAGTTTATCAGGTTCAAAGGCTGATTCAGTTTGAAGACAGTTTGCTCTCTGCAGAAACGTTTCCTTCCTGCGCTCATCGTGTCTCTGTCGTCTGTTAAAACAGGTTTCCATGGCTTCAAACAGTCTGTTCAGCTCCACCAGCCCCATGCTGTACTGGGGTGAGTCTGCATCTGTGTGTGTTTTTCTGTGTGTGTGTGTGTGTGTGTGTGTGTGTGTGTGTGTCTTACATCATGCTCTGTAGCTCTGGAATGAAACTGGTCCTGGAGACTGGACGGTCTTTAGAGCTGGAGGCGGCGGAGCCGGCCATGGGACTGCTCATAACCACAGAGGCCTGAAACAAAGACAGAAAAGCGTGTCACCATCACAGCATGTTTATATTCTGCAAGGAAAGGAGCTTCAGTGCTTCCTTTCTTATCTCCTTTAGCAGAGGACACACCGGAGCATCCTTTAGGAAAGGAGATAATGCCGACGCACCGTTTAGTCATTCACAACCAGACGCTCGTCACCTTTGTGACAGGTGGACTATATTCTTGATAATGAAGTCATATTTAAATAAATAACAGACGTATCGAGAGGCGCGTTTTGTAGTCCATCATCTGAACTTTGTAGTTTCACCACAGACCGTCGTCGAGGTCGAGGAAAAGTGTTTAGGAAAGGACACAGGAGGTGATCTGATGCTGCCTCATTAATCAGTTCATTAAAATATATTTTATGAGTCTCACGCTTCACAAGCTGATGTTGCTGCAGTTAACACTGAAAAACAATCCAATGACTGCTTCGTTTATGTTAATTAATTAAGGTTGCTGTCATTATTAAACATTTAATTTCATGCTTTCATGTAGCCGCCATCACAGAGAAATCTTATGGTCACGTCTCCGATTTAAAGATTTACAATGGAGCCAATTAAAACTTTATTTTGTTCTTCCTTCTTCCTTGAAAAAACTAAAATCTTCAAGACTCCAGCCTCGTTTATTTCTTCACTGCATTCATATTCTAAATCATGTTGTTTGTCGGTGTCGTGGACGGTAACGTGGCTCCAAAATAACTCATTCACACACGTGTTGGTGGTGAAGTCAATGGCTCGGGAGGTAAAGGTGATCTGATGGTCGGCGGTTCGATCCCCGGCTCCTCCAGTTGTTGGAGTGTCCTTGAGCAAGACACAGTCCATTTACTACTCTCAGGTACACTCTGCTAAAACTTGTGCAGTCTTATAAAACAGTCCTGGATCGTGTTGTAGTGTTTTAGTGAGGTGTTGACTCCTTTCATCGCCTCAGTCTGCAGTTTGTGCCGTTGTTTTGTATCAATCAGAACAAACTGGACTTTATAAGCTTCATAAACAAACAGCTGCATCAGTCTGCGCCAGTTTAAACCAACAAACTGAGTTTTAATGGTCACAATCGACCACAGACAGCTTTAAATGTGTCTGTACTGTAAACCTGAACCAAAACAAACGAGTTAGCTGAGCAGAGAGCTTAAAATAACAAGATAGCAGAACACACACACACACACACACACACACACACACACACACACACACACACACACACACACACACACACACACACACACACACACACACACACCTGAACACACCTGAACACACACACACACACACACACACACACACACACACACACACACACACACAGGTGGAGGACAGGTGGCGTGACCGCAGTAACTTCCCCTCCGGCAGTAAATCTGAATAATAAAGCAGCTCCAACATATTCAAAACACGAAGCGAGCGGGGAGGGAGGAGAGGAGAGACGGACAGGAGGAGGTGCAGAGGAGGAGAGAGGAGGTGCAGAGACCCGGAGGAGAGACGGAGAGACAGAAAAGATCTTATAAACTCACCGCAGTACAAAGAAACGTCGTCGTGACGGATGTTGACACTTTGTTTTGTTGGCGCGAGCTGATGCCGTAATTCGTATCAGGAAGCGCAGGGGGTGATGGTAGTTGTAGTTCTCTACACGCTCTGGGCTAAAACGCCTTCAAAATGACGTTATTGGCATTTTTTTGGTTGTTTTTTGAGACTTATCTTTTATTATTTTGTTTAACGATACAAATAAAAGCGAATTCCAACCGTAAAACAAATTAAAGAGGCAGTGGGCCAAATGACCCGACAGTAACACAACAAAACAAAACAAAACAGGGGGCCCAAGGCAGCATTGGTGTATCTAAAGTCCATATTATAATGTCCGTGTGATCACTTGTGAAGCGACCTCACCACCTTCATCCTACCTTATATTAGATTAGATTAGATTAGATTATACTTTATTTATCCCACAACGGGGAAACAGCAGAAAAAGTGTAATATACACTACAGAAGTAAAATAAAAAGGGCGAACACACGAACAGACAGAAGTATCTTTCAACCTGTACAAATAAACAAAAAAACAAACAGTTTGTACAGTGTACAGATGTGCAAGACAAGTACTAAAGGTAAAAGTGGCATGATACAGATAGATGGAATACAACTTAACAACAGTAAGGTAGGAAAAACAAAAACAAGGAGTCTGGAAATGAGACCGCATGTCGCATGTAATGAGTGAAATTGCAAAAACTTTCCCTATTTTTCGTTGTACTTCTCCATCTCATTCATCAGACTGTATGATATTTTCTCAAATGCCGCCACCTTACGCAGTTACCTCGGTGATTGGCATATTTTTTGTTAAAATACCGACTGGAAGAGGGTTAGTGGTGTATAAGATCCAGTAACTAAGTAGTTTGTAGGTTTATTAGTCATAAAGAAGGGGTCATCATGGACACCAATGTGGCAACTAGCTTCAAATAATTGTTAATGTTTTGTTTAAAAAGCACTTTTTTTTTTACAGTGAAGTCAATGTTGAAGTGCCAAAAACTGCAGTTACTCAAACGTCCACTTGAGGCTGGCTCCAGAAGTGAGTCAGTCTCCATCAGTCCCCATGTTAAAATGTCCAACTTCACAGCAGAAATAAACATGTTAACAGCCTGGTACAAAAAACAGTTTTGGTCTCTATAGCTAATTTCCCCGTTCATGACAACTGTACTGAGGGTGAATTTATATACAACTCACCTGTTCAAATTATATTAAGGCTTAAAGTTATGCAGGTGGAACCAGGTGTCATATAATAGTTAGATATAAACTGTTGCTTCCTCTCAGATCCTGTGGTGAAGCGTAGGCCAGCGTCATCATCCACCAACCGCCAACTGGACGACCAGGAAGTGAGGTCCCCGCAACAGCGCAGCACAGCGCCACCCAGAGGCCTGGTACAGACCGACAGCCCGAACTTCCTTTGCAGCAGCCTGCCGCAGCACTGGAGGTGTAACAAGACCCTGCCGAGAGCCTTCACCGTGAGAAATCATCCACACATCCATTAAAGGTCATATTGGTGTAAAGGGTCGGTCCTAAACACTCTCTCTCTCCTCTCCATCATCAAGGTGGTTGCCCTGGGCAACGACGTGCCAGACGGCGTGGTCGTCACAGTGATGGCCGGCAATGAAGACAACAGCAGTGCCGAGCTACGCAATGCCACAGCGACCATGAAGCAAGGCTACGCCCACTTTAATGACCTCCGCTTCATAGGTCGCAGCGGGAGAGGTGAGACAGACTGATGGACTCCACCTTTTACAGTTAAATCTCTTAAATGACCTCTCTAATCGGTGACACGGCTCTCAAATGGTCCGTATCTAAAAATGTTGTTCACTGTGGCATCCCTCAGGGCTCCGTGCTGGGTCCAGTTCAGTTCTCCATTTTAAAGCTCCTCAAGGTCACATTATTCGCATTTACACAGATGATACCCCGCTCTACCTAAGAGGACATCACAACATTTCCTGCAGACAGAAATTAGTCTTAGGTCAAGATTATGAAAATCTTGGCTGACTGTCCTTTTCCATAACTTGGAAAGTTAAACGTTGGTGTCATTTGTGTCATGCATTTATTTTGCTAACCACTCGGCTAGATCGCTGTAATTTGTTGCTCTCTGGCGTCAGCAAAAACAACTCTCTCTTGTCTGCAGCTCATCCAAAGCTCTGCTGCAAAGAAACACGATCACATCACACCGATTCTGTCTTCCTTACACTGGCTAGAGTTGATTTTTAAAGCTCCCTGAGTTATGTAGCTGATCTTTTAGTGCCCTACATCACCTCCAGATTTAAACACAAAGGTGACAGTCAGAGCCCTGAAAGACTGTGGACTGACCCGAAGTGGAGATCAGGGCTGCAGAGTCTACAAGATCCTATAGAAAGGCCTTAAGTTCATATTTTTATGTGTTTTATGTGTCACACCTTATTCTAAAGGTACTATATAAACAAAATTGTCTTTTTTCAGGCAAGAGTTTCACACTTTCCATCAACGTGCTGACGTCGCCCCCTCAGATAGCCACCTTACACAGAGCCATCAAAGTGACCGTGGACGGACAGCGGCTGCCGAGACGTCAGTACACACCTGAGACAACAGTTTTACAGTTTTATGACGAAGCTTTCAGTCACAGTGACTTTCTTCTTCTTCTACTGTTTCAGGACAGAGGCAGAAGGAGGTGAAGTCAGGAGTGTTCAGGCCATCCAACAGCAGTGCTGCATCACCAGGTATCATTTAAATCCTTTCTTAAAAATTATTTATCTTCCACCACGTTTGGTTTTGTCGTCTTCATCTGGAGCTCATCTCTCTCCAGACTGCAGATCCTTCTCCTCCTCGCTGTGGACCAATGAGCCGTCCTTCCTGGGCCATGTGAGCTCTCTGTCTTCCTCTTTCACTCCGAATCCCAGAATGCACCACCTGCCCGCCCTCGCCTACTCCTCCCAGCCGACACCGTACAGCTCCTACCTGTCCTCTCCTCCTCCTCCTTCTGCTCCTCATCCTCCTCCTCCCCCTCCGCTGAGCCACAGTGGTCCATTCCAGTCGGGCAGCTTCTACTACGGACCTAACCAACCGCACCAAACCGCGGGGGAGGACCGCAACGTCGTCACAACGCTGACCAATTATATTGAAGGGGCGTGTCTCTCTATAAGAGGGGAGGAGCCTGTCTGGAGGCCATACTGATGATTAAATTAAATAAAAGAGTTGACGAGTTTTGGGAATTTATACTTTGTTTTTACGCTGTAAGAATAAATGGTTCTATTCTGATTGTTTCTCTTATTTATGAAATATGTATTTATTATTTTATTGTTTTTGTTTGTTTTGTTTGCGTAAACGATAAATAAATAAACAAATCTAGTTAAATTCATGTAGACATGTAGATAGGTTTCCCATTTTTTATTAAATTCTTTTGAGATTTGGCAGTTTTTATACATTAAAGTGTAAAAAATCAGCATTAACTTCACACTCTGAATACACAAAATATAATATATCGTTAAAAAATTAAACACCTCTGACAATTTTGACTCAAACTCAATTAACTGTCTGTATTTTTCTGATTTATACACTTAAATTTTAAATATATTCTTCTTAAATAACGAAATTCAACATTTGGACGAGTCAACGTACCTGAAAACTGTCAGAACTACAAGTGTACACAGAAAACAGAGAATGGCCTTTGATGACAAATAATAAAAATCCACACAGACAGTTGCAGGTGCAGTGGGGGCGTGGCCTCAGGTCTCCATGGTGAAGGTCTCCTGTTGGAGCAGGTAGAAGGTGACGTGCACTTACTATTACGATACTGCTTACAGTTTATACACTGAATACTGCCGCCTCAACTCTCTGTGATTTGCAGTTTCCTGATGGACAGTGAAGTAAACTGCTGTAGCTGCTGTTAGCTCATCTTTGTTAGCTGCTGTTAGCAACTAGAATTTTTATAGAACTCACCTGTTCAAATTATATTAAGGCTTAATGTTATGCAGAATTAAGAGCGTGGACGCTTTGATTGACAGGTGGGTGTCATTACAGGTGGTTTGTTTGAGCAACCGGGCGTCATTCAGCCCGCCTCAGGTCTGAGATTACCAGAGCCACGACACTTACATTCACAACGACTCTTCAAAAACCTGTGGGGACGTCACAGAGACTACGTCCAGGTTTTAAACGGTCTGCAAGGACGTCACGGAGACTACGTCCAGGTTTTAGACAGTCTTAACAGTTTCTACAGTAGCTCAAAATGGACAAACTAAACTCTAGCTCTAGATTTTGTTTTTGTTTTTTGCATTTTCTACATTATTAAACATCATTTCTCTTTTTGTTTCAGACTCCACTAGTAGGACTTCAGTTTTGTCCTCGTTTAACTTGAAGAAATTATCGCTTGTCCATTTATTTCTTGACTAAAGACAGGTAGTCATGGAGTTTATAGCTGCAGCATCATTTGGTTCAGCTGTGACGTACAGTCGCGTGTCATCTGCGTAACTATGGAAACATACATTGTGCTCTCTAATGATGTCACCAAGTGGCAGCATGTACAGTGAGAATAATAATGGACCTAAGGCATCTCCAGTGTGCAAGCCCAAAACACACGTCATGTTTCTCAGACACACGATCTCCAAGACTGACGTCAAACTTTGTCCCTTTGACGTTGAACCAGTTGAACACAGTCAGAAAGACGACTGATGAAGATATCATGGTCGATGGTATCAAACGCTGCGCTTAGGTCTGAGAGGACGAGAACTGAGACCTTATTTTCATCAGAGTTTACTTCTGCAACTTTTCTGCAATAATACAAACAGTCACGATGTGAGAAAACAGAACAAAATATCTCCATGAACATCATCTTAATCACTAATAATGACACTCAAGTTTAGAGTTTTTATCTTTGATATTTTTTGTGATTCATTTCACGTCAAAAGAAATCAAATGTAGAACAAGTGATTCAAATGTTGTGGTGTTCAGTGTGTGATGGAGGTTTAACACAGCACTGACTTTTCACCAACATCCAGAGATATTTCAGAAAGTCAAAGAAACTCTGATCAACATTTTTAGATCAACAACGGATCAAATGAAACGTCAAAGTGAAAGCGGTCGTTGACAAACTCAGAAAATGATCAGCAGACTTTGCAGTTCTTTAGTTCAGTTTTCTGCTTTAACAATCTGTTGGGATAAACTAGAAAAACAGAGGATTTGAAAAAGCTCAGAGATTTATGATCTTACATTAATAACAATGTTACTTAAGTTTGGAGTCACAATTCAGTTTGTAGACGTCAGTGAAGCTTCCATTCAATCCAAACTTTCTACAGGTTTGATCTTCTTGTTTCTGTCACAAACAATCATCTGTTAAACTGGACAAACGTCTGCTATTGGTGAGAATATGGTCCAGGTCCAGGTCCAGGTCCAGGTCCAGGTCCAGGTGGTTGAGTGTGGAGGAGTCTCAGTGTGTCAGCAGCAGCAGAGCAGTCCAGATCCACTGATGATCCTCTGTCACATGATCCACAGGAACACACAGGGATGATGGTGGACTTGACATTGTGTCTGACAGTGGAGCTGATCTCAGAGCAGTTCAGACTGCAGCGCTGACAGTCATCTCCACTTGTTGTGATTCCTCCGTCAGTCTCTGCTGGATGAAGCTCTCCTCTCCACTCCACCTCCCAGTAACATGGCCCAGTCAGAGCTGATGCTGCTGCTTCAACCTCTCTGGATCATCAGGACTCAGCTGATCCTCTCTCAACACAAACACCTTTCTCATCAGTTACATTAACAGAGATGGTTTCCAGCTGTTGAGAGAAGCAGACGGACAACAGAAGTCATGAATCAGTGTTAACAGAGACTCCCTTCATCAGCTGTCAGTCAGTGATGCAGCACATCCAGTATAAAGACCAGCAGGGACTTCAGTCCTGTTCAGACACAAGTGGAGCGGCTGTGTAGCGTAGCCAGCTTCCTTTCAGCTCTCATGTTAACGTGTTGGAGTGAAGCTCACAGACCTGCATCAAGTCTGTTGACTCTGCACATTTCACTCAAGTACACAGTGGAAATAAAGTGCTGACAGTCCCTGAACGCATCATCAGTGCAGAAACAGAGAGATATTCACTGCTCACTGTCATTTTCAGCTGTGGTTACTGGACTTCAGCAGAGGTTCTACTCTGTACAAAGACCACATGGTCACTAAATGTAATGAGGGTTCTTTGCAGGCTTCAGTCAGACTGATCTGAGAGCTGTGACAAAGATGAACTGATCAGTTCTTTAGTGTTGAAATGAGAGAACAAACACTTTGAGATCAGATCTGATGAATGAGGACCACTGTCTCTGTACATCTTGTAATGCTGTCAGCTGTAATCAGCTTTATTTCCTGTAGACATGAACACAACAACAACAGTCGTCTTCACATCAACCAAAAACACATGATCACAACGAGCTTCTGGCTCATCTGATTGGCTGACTGTTCTCTCTCTCTGTCTTTCTGTCCAATCCTGAAGCCTGTCACCGTTCTCCTCTCACAGCTTCACTGAGGAAAGCAGCCGCTGAGAAGGTCGGAGGTTTACAGGAAATACTGGATCTGTGCTTTGATACTAACTGTGTTTAGTACAATACTGCTGAGACCAACATGGACTGACTGCAACCCTCTACTGACCTCAGAGTCTGCAGACTGCAGTGTGGACTCTCCACAAGATCACACAGCAGCTTCACTCCTGAATCCTGCAGCTCGTTGTAGCTCAGCTCCAGCTCTGTCAGATGGGAGGGGTTGGACTTCAGAGCTGAGGCCAGAGAAGCACAGCTGATCTCTGACAACCTGCAGCTCCACAATCTGAATAAAGAATAAATGATGTTGATAAAAATCCATTTATAATCCAATCAGATGTGTTCAGGTTTGAAATGTGCAGCTCAACATTACTATGTCCTAATCAATGAGCTTTTCTCTAAAATGAGTAGAGTGACTTTGTCATTGTGTTATTGTGGATCATCATAATGTCAGCCTTCTACAGACATCATCCAAACGTCAGCACAACATTCAGACAACCATTCATGTCAACACAGATTAATAACATGCTGCTGATCTGTGTGTGTGTGTGTGTGTGTGTCTGTGTGTGTGTGTGTGTGTGTGTGTGTTCAGACATTATCTGTGAAAACACTTTGAAATCAACAGAAACCAAAGAAATATTCCTACTTCAACAAGTAAACTTGATCATTTCAAACAAATCTGAGTTCAGAGGATCTTCTGTATACAGATGTGACCATTTACCAACAATTAGAAACATTCATTGACTTTAACCACTAACAGAGGACATTTTCTACAGTTTCTTTAAGAAACACAAGTCTTTGTGACTGCAGACTAAATTTAATACAAGAAACATGAAAATATGAACAAAAGGACATTTACAACTTTATGGATGTAAGTTATGTCTGAACATAAATTATCTTCAACTGTTAATTAAACATCAGATCTACAATAGTAACAGAGAGTCAGTGAACTGACCTCAGAGTCTTCAGTCTGCAGTGTGGACTCTCCAGAAAATCACACAGCAGCTTCACTCCTGAATCCTGCAGGTAGTTGTCTCTCAGGTCCAGCTCTGTCAGATGGGAGGGGTTGGACTTCAGAGCTGAGGCCAGAGAAGCACAGCTGATCTCTGACAAACTGCAGCCCCACAATCTGAATAAAGAATAAATGATGTTGATAAAAATCCATTTATAATCCAATCAGATGTGTTCAGGTTTGAAATGTGCAGCTCAACATTACTATGTCCTAATCAATGAGCTTTACTCTAAAATGAGTAGAGTGACTTTGTCATTGTGTTATTGTGGATCATCATAATGTCAGCCTTCTACAGACATCATCCAAACGTCAGCACAACATTCAGACAACCATTCATGTCAACACAGATTAATAACATGCTGCTGATCTCAGTCAGGTCTGGAATAATCATCAAATCAGACATTTCTTCTGTTTCTTCTAATTTATAACAATTTGATGAAAAACACTGAGACAGATGTTTTCTATAGAACTCCAAAATGGCCGACATGAAATAAATAAATCAGACTTTATGAAATAAATAATAACTGAAGTCCAAACAAACCTCTTTAACACGTGTCCCTGCACTTGTGATGCTCTAAACTGCAGACTAAATTTAATACAACAAGGAGTCCGGTTATGGCGTCTGCCTGAGCAGCAGCGGGTGTTTGAGCTCCGGTCCCGTGTGCTCTTTTTGCACTTCCATTTTGCCAAGTCGACCCTCAACTAATTCAGCCAGTTTTGCAAGAGCTTCTTGTTAATATTCTGAACAAAAAATGCCAAGAAAGAAACAAAATAACCAGACTAAAACGGCAACGGAGGGCGATGAAGACGACGGCGCTAGCATGGACCATGCCTCGGTGGGCGACGAGGTGGATTTGGAAGATGCTAATGCGGCTCACCAAGACGACGGTGCTAATATTCTAGCTGCCGTTCGTTTAATGAGAGCTGACTTTTCTATTCAACTACGTGAAGTCGTCTCGTCTAACCAAGAGATAAAAGAAGCAATTGGTGCTTTTTCTGAGAGGCTGACCACGGCAGAATCCCGCATTAGCAAAGCTGAAGACGACATCTCAGGGCTAACTGGCAAGGAAAAGTCCCTTCAAAAGAAAGTTCAAGAGCTGACATTAAAACTAGACGACCTCGAAAACAGACACCGAAGATCAAACCTTCGGCTGATCGGCTTGCCCGAAAAAACTGAAGGGGGAGACGCGGTCGCATTCCTTCAAACCTGGCTGCCTGAAATCTTCGGACCGGGCACGTTTCCGAGGACCGTTGTTATTGAACGTGCCCTCCGGCTGCCCGGCCGACAAGACCCGAGCGGACCCCCGCGCACTCTCATCATGAAGTTCCTTAACTATCAAGACAAAGTCCGGGTAATGAGTGCAGCTCGTAAAAAAGGAAAAGTGATGTATCGGGAGCACTAAGTCATGTTTTTTCCAGACTGGTCTGTGGAGGTACAGAAACAACGGCGTCAATACAACGATGTGAAGCTGAAACTCCGGGAGCTGCAGCTGGACTTCGGGCTCATATTCCCCGCAAGGATGAAGATCTTTCATAAAGGCAGCCGACACCAGTTCAACACACCAGAAGAGGTTGAAGCCTTCATTCAACGGGTTCGTCAGCAACAAGAGGGGTAAACAACTGTCAAATGATGTATGCTAAAACAGAACATTAAACGCATCATGTTTTATGAGTGACAGTTAAGAATAGTGGTGCAACGGATCATCATTGATCCGTGATCCGTTCGGATCAATATCTTCGGTTCGGCACACACGTGATCCGCAGATTGATTTATGAAAAAAAAAAAAGTTGCGCATATGTTCAGTCCACACACAGCGTGGTCATGGCGAGCGGAGGAACGGAGGAGCTTGAACGCCCCGCGTCATTTAAATCCCCTGTATGGGAGCATTTTGGCTTCCCTGTCAAATATAATGATGAAGGAAAGAGGTTAGTGGATAAAACCGTGACGGTGTGTAGGCACTGTGGCACAAGAAAGCCATATGACAGTGGAAACACATCAAGCATGGCCACGCATTTGAAGCGACACAACCCCGGTGTTTCACTGACAGGAGTGAAAACGAAGGCTGCTCAACAACCGCTGATCACCGCGGCATTTAAGCAGCCCCTTGTTGCACAATCAGACCGGGCTAAAGCCATCACAAACGCTATCGGTGTGTTTATAGGTGCAGACATGTTTTTTATTAATGGTCATTGGTCCATGTTTAAAGGAAGGAGATATGCCTTTTTATGTTGCACTTTAAGTTGTTTTTATATATTTTAATTTAATAATTTAAAAGTGTTAATAAACAAAAAGACAAAACATATGTTTATTTGTCTTGCCAAAATGGATTTGTTAGGGGACGGCAAGCTTTCCACTCTGTCCGCAGGGTTCTCAATGTTGTTTATGCAAAGACAGAACATCCAGATACAGCAGTGCTCTCGTTAGACGCAGAAAAAGCGTTCGATCGAGTCGAGCATCAGTATCTCCACAAAGTACTTGAACGTTTTGGCTTTGGTCATTATTTCTCTAATTGGATTAAAGTCCTATATAACAACTCGGTAGCATCTGTGTTAACGAATGATATTATATCCAATCCTTTTAATCTTTCTAGAGGCACACGCCAAGGTTGTCCTCTTTCACCCCTTTTGTTTGTGCTAGCAATTGAGCCCTTGGCTATTGCCATTAGGAGTAATCAAAATATCACAGGCATTAAAATAAATGAGATTGAAAACAAAATAGGCTTATTCGCAGACGATATTGTAATTTTCTTATCTCATTTTGAACAGTCACTGCATCACTTGTTTAATATCATTAGCTCTTTTAGTAAGCTATCCGGTTACAAAATTAATGAATCCAAATCAGCTATTCTTTTCCTTAAGCATTCAGAAAGAATAAAACCCCCTGTTCAAACTCCATTCAAGGCGATTAGGGATAGCTTCTCATATCTTGGTATTAGAATCACTCCTAAAACTGAAGATTTAGTAGAGACAAATTATAATCCAGTGATAGAGACAGTTTCAGAATCTATTAATAGATGGTCTTTGCTACCAATTTCCATGATAGGGCGGATCAGTATACTCAAAATGAATGTTCTTCCGAAATTCCTTTACCTCTTTCATTCCATTCCTCTTAGTCCTCCTATTAATTTTTTTTCAAAGATGAAAAGCATGTTTTGTAATTTCATTTGGAACAACAGACGGGCTAGACTACGCTTATCTTTGCTTTATCTCCCCTATGATAGAGGAGGCTTGAAACTCCCAAACCTCCAATGGTATTATTGGGTTGCCCAACTCACTACTGCCTCTTGCTGGTTCTCGCAAAAAACGCCACAGTCCTGGATGAGTACGGAAAGAAGTATGTCTTCCCCTCTACCACTTAATTCATATCTGTACTCAGCTAAATTAAAAGAATTAAAGGTGTTAACACATAATCCCTTTGTTAAAAACACAATTCTAATATGGTATGAGGTTCATAAACATAAAGGTGAGATACCTGTGCTATCTCAATTTACACCAATCTGGGGCAACAGTGATTTTAAACCTAGCAAAAAAGATATGGGCTTCAAAATTTGGGCAAACAAAGGTCTTAGTAAAATTGCAGATTTATTTGATAACAACACTCTTTTGTCGTTTGCCGATCTGAAACAAAAATATGACATCCAACCAAACCATTTTTTCAAATACCTGCAGATAAGAGGCTATATATTTAAGTTACAGAAGTCTATATCTCTACCTACACTTAGCCCTATAGAAGAAATAGCAACAAATCAACATCCTAAGAAGGGATTGACTTCAAGCTTCTATGCATCAATTATGGAGGGATCAAAGGTTTCCTCAGATAGGAAAAGATCGGCATGGTGTGAAGATTTAAATTCAGTAATTTCCACTGAGGACTGGCAGAAGATTTGCTTAAAATCTCAAACACAATCAATAAATACCCATTTTAAATTGCTTCAGTACAAGTGGATAATGAGAATATATGTAACACCAACTCAGCTAATAAATTTAACCCCAATAACCCTGACACGTGCTACAAGTGTGGTAGAGAGGGCACACTATACCATTGCCTATGGGACTGCCCATTGATTCAGGCCTTTTGGAGTGAGGTGATGGATATGATTTTACAGGTATAAAACTTATATTAGACCCCAAACTATGCATTCTTGGTATTTTTCCGGTAAACCATAACCTCAGCAAGACTAAATAAATCTATGATTATCTTTTGCATGTTACAAGCCAAATACACTATAGCCAAGTCATGGAAATCCACTCATAAACCGAGCATTAGTGTCTGGCTTGCAGGACTATCAGACTCACTGGCACTGGAAAAACTCATCTTCACTTTAAAGGGTAAATATTTAATTTTTGACAATGTGTGGAGATCTTTTATGGTGTTCTTAGAGGGGAGGAAAGCATTGGAGGCGTGTTCCCCCTGTATGTAAACCATCAGCAGATGAAATTACCATGTTTTTATTATAAGTCTGTTTGTTTGTTTATCGCTCTTCCAATTTTTTATTTGAAATGCTTTTCTCTAAGGGAGATGATAGATTATTTATATTTTGGACTGTGAAAAATAACACATGCCCTGTGATGTATATCTCATTTAAGATGAGCCTTATTGTGATAGTTTTGTTTTGCACCTGTATTTTTATTTGTTGTAGTGTGAATATTTATTCTGGAAACTAATAAACACACTTATTGAAAAAAAAATAATAATACAACAAACATGAAAATATGAACAAAAGGAAATGTACAACTTTATGGATGTAAGTTATGTCTGAACATAAATTAGCTTCAATTGTTAATTAAACATCAGATATACAATAGTAACAGAGAGTCAGTGAACTGACCTCAGAGTCTTCAGTCTGCAGTGTGGACTCTCCAGAAAATCACACAGCAGCTTCACTCCTGAATCCTGCAGCTTGTTCCAACTCAGGTCCAGCTCTGTCAGATGGGAGGGGTTGGACTTCAGAGCTGAGGCCAGAGAAGCACAGCTGATCTCTGACAAACTGCAGTCCTCCAATCTGAATAAAGAATAAATGATGTTGATAAAAATCCATTTATAATCCAATCAGATGTGTTCAGGTCTGAAATGTGCAGCTCAACATTACTATGTCCTAATCAATGAGCTTTACTCTGAAATGAGTAGAGTGACTTTGTCATTGTGTTATTGTGGATCATCATAATGTCAGCCTTCTACAGACATCATCCAAACGTCAGCACAACATTCAGACAACCATTCATGTCGACACAGATTAATAACATGCTGCTGATCTGTGTGTGTGTGTGTGTGTGTGTGTGTGTGTGTGTGTGTTGAAATCAACAGAAACCAGTGGTGTAGAGGAGTGACTAATTAATGTTAGTGACGAGCATTAATTCTCGGTCCGAACCCGGCCGAAAAAAAAGAAAAACAAGAAAGAAAGAATAAAGAAAAAAGAAAAAAGAAAAGAAGAAGCAGCCCGACGCCCAGCCCGCCCTCACCGAGTCATATTCTCGGTATGAACCCGGCTTGATCCAGTGCGTCCGGTCGGGTTGGGTCGTCCATGCCTCTTATTAGGAGCCCAAAAGAACAAAAGAACAGGCAGCCCAGTCCAGAGAGCAGAGGACAGAGAGAGACAGCACAGCAACAGGTGTGTGTGTGTGTGTGTGTGTGTGTGTGTGTGTGTGTGTGTGTGTGTGTGTGTGTGTGGGCTACCTGCTGTAAAGGGTAGGCTAATATATTCTATGATCATAGTTGGCTGAAAATCTCAGGACATGTGTAAAGCTCAAGCATGTGGAGTCTGTTTTCATATTTAATATCTGACAGTGCAGCTATCAAGATACAGATGAGAACAGGGCAGAAGTGGTGGAAGAAGAAAGTGTGGCCTAAGAGGCCCATGGTGAAGCGGAAACGGCCCTTGAAAGGTCCAGGCCAAAAGATTTTAAAAAATGAGTTCTGTTTTTGCTCTCCAACCTCAGATAGACCAGTTTCATACACTCCAGCCATTCTTGCCATTACAATGATAGGAAGCTCAGTCAGTACTAAATCTGCTTTTTTTAAAAATCTGAAGCAATGTTGTCTTTTCCCTCTATTTTCTCCTCAGAGTACACCTGAACGCCTCATTTATGTGTTAAAAATCACAACATTTTTCTGGGGGAGTGCCCACAGACCCCCTACAGTACTGTAGCTCTCAGGTATGGTGTGTTTGAGTGAGTGAATGACAGAGAGAGAGAGAGAGCCGGGTCTGCGTGACCGGGAGGGGGATGCTAGTCAGGTGGGTGACTGTAATGTGATAATATTATTTGTCTAGCTTGCTAACTTTTAGCACAACACATTTAAGCTAGTTTGGCTGTACAAACATCAGTGTTGTGTATGGAGCAGGGCCAGACAGCGCTCAGTGGCATTAGCCAACATTGACAGCATCCGCCACCATCATCCACCGCCCCGGCCCGAGTGGGCCAGTCAGGTACTAAATTCCCGGGCCACTTTTTTGCCCCAGTCCGCCCCTGCCCACTTCTAAACCCCCCCCTGATGCGCACCATTCAGTAATATGTGTGAGCCAGATTGCCCATTTTTTCCTCAAGGATGGTGAAGCCATGACCCACCCTCCTCTGCCTCTAATTGGCTGGGAGTCGCTGCTTTCACTGATTAGATTGGTTAACTTTAGGCATGAGGACTGACGAGCCAATCAGAGGCAGAGTAGGGTGGGTCATTCCGAGGAAAATATTGCTAACGCCTCAGGTGCCAGTGAAAAAAACAAAAAAAAAAGTATTTTATTTAAATAAATGTGCAAAAAATAACCAAAACACCATGTTTGCCTCATGATAAATACATGTTACATTCATCCAGGCTGCTTGTGTGACCAGTAGTAACTACAAACTGCTCCTAATCAAGTCATGATCATTTTATAATAGTGAGCAAGTAGAAATGATGGATTTTTGGGTAAACTAAATAGAGTAGTCTTACATGTCACTGTTTCTAAAACAGGGCTTCTTTTCTGGATTAAAAAAAAAAAAAAAAGGTGAAAACTGAGAGTATACCCACTTCTCCAGGGACCACTACACCACTGACAGAAACCAAAGAAATATTTCTACTTCAACAAGTAAACTTGATCATTTCAAACAAATCTGAGTTCAGAGGATCTTCTGTATACAGATGTGACCATTTACCAACAATTAGAAACATTCATTGACTTTAACCACTAACAGAGGACATTTTCTACAGTTTCTTTAAGAAACACAAGTCTTTGTGACTGCAGACTAAATTTAATACGACAAACATGAAAACATGAACAAAAGGACATTTACAACTTTATGGATGTAAGTTATGTCTGAACATAAATTAGCTTCAACTGTTAATTAAACATCAGATCTACAATAGTAACAGAGAGTCAGTGAACTGACCTCAGAGTCTTCAGTCTATCTGTCTTCAGTCTTAGACTATCCTCATCACCACTGTCATCTCCATCAGCACACAGCTGACTGACTGTGAGCTTCATCCTCAATCATCTTTAGAACTGGATCAAATGTGCAAAGTGACATGAATGTTGTCTTCATCTCAAATGTAACCTTGTACCTCTCCGTATAAATATAGTGGATTATTTATGCTCCTGTTCACTGGCTGAGTCGCAAAGGGACATCAATTCCTGAATGGAAGCATGATTACATGTTGAAGTGATCAGACACGATACTTCAAACACTGCATTTGAATATAAGCTTCACACACTTTTCATGTAGAGATGTCTCACATGAAACAAACATAAATATTGGTTTCATTTGGCAGCACATTAAAGGATCAATCCTTCAGTTTTCTTAATAACATGAATCCAGTTTGAGTACAGACTCAATTCAAACTGTTCACACTGACAAACTTTAAAAAGAGCTGTTGTGATTTGTGCTCAGACAAACACAGAAAACAAGAAGACTGAAAGAAATGTCAAACTTCTGTTCTGGATTTAAATTTGGTAGATACACACTGTACAAGAGCAGAACACATGAACTGACCTCAGAGTCTGCAGTCTACAGTTTGGACTCTCCAGTGCAGCAGACAGCAGCTTCACTCCTGAATCTTTCAGGTTGTAGTTGTTAGTCAGGTCCAGGTGTGTCAGATGGGAGGGGTTGGACTTCAGAGCTGAGGCCACGACTTCACAGTGAGTCTCTGAGAGTCCACAGCGAGTAAGTCTGTGATGACAGAGAATATAAAAGTTAAAGTCAAATAAAATCTGACATTTTATTCTAAAAATGGACTCTGTGCATTTTGCATCACAAAGCACGTCAACATGAGCGTCTGTAGCTCAGCTGGTCAGTTGTTCAGTCTGAGCTGGTCAGCCATTGATCACAAGGTTTGTAGAGAAACAGTCCCACATCATTTCCTGTTTGACAAAATGTAAGAATTTGCTGCTTTTATCTATTTCATATCATCTTCAGTTCAATGTTTTCAGGGTTTTAGACTGATGGTCGGAGAAAAGAAGCCTCCAAGACATCACAGATAGCTAACCGTCGACGTTCCATGAACATAAACAGACAACAGTGTCTCCAGACTAGAACGTGCTGACAGTAACACTAACATGGTGAATACATTCTCTTTGACTCGTTCTGGGCGTATAGTATGTGTGGTGTTATCTGTAGGGTTTAAAGTCTGACCACCAGCATGAGCTGGGCAGAATAGAGACCGACTCATATGCATACCTGATTGTATGTGAGGATGTCTCTGATTCTCCTTGATCAAGCTTCAATAAATATTACAGCATAAGACATCAGAGGCTCCTGAACACTTTCTTCCCTCCTGACCTGGTGCCATTGATTTCAGGAATTTCTCCACAACACCAACCAGTTGATCAAAGAAATGAAACCTACATTTATTGAAGTCTAAGTCTTATTTTTAACTCCTTCACTTCTATTTATTTGGTCCTGGCTCATATTTAATCAATGATCTATTTCCCCCCGCACATCATTTCTCATGTTCCTCTTCACATTTCATCAGACTGTGTGACGCTGAACTGAAAACACTGATAGTTAAACACTTTGAGCAGCAGCCATTTCAGCAGCTACCTCACTGAAGCTAACCTTTGTGATCAAACTACAGCAGCCAGTGCTCTTCATCTTCATCATCCAGATACTCACTAAATTACAGATTATTACACTTACAGTAACGTAAGGAGCTGTTGTCAACTCGAGTAACATCTTTACTTCACCTGTCTTTAACCCCTGAAATACCAAATACTAGCAGAGACAAGAGGGAAAGAGAGAGACTTCCTGACTGTTTAGAAATCAAACTCATTTCTCATGGAGCAAAACATGAAAAGAATTCATTGTTGGGAACTAAACAATTTAAAGTGGCTCCGTTCATTTCATGAGGATGGAGAGGGGGATGTTCTGTTGGCTCTTCAAGAGGGAGGATGGCCTCCACTCACATCCTCTCAAATCAAACAAGAATTATAGATATTGTATAAAGTGTGAAAATGGACAGAACAGTCCTTCATATGAAACAGCTCAGAAACTGCTGAGAAACAAATAGAATATCAAGAAGTGCATGAAAACTGGAATGAACAAACTTCAAGTGATGTTAGCTCCAGCAGATCACAGATATTACATGTCTGTGTGTGTGGATAGAAAAAGAACAGTAAACAGACACACTATAGAAACACAGTGCACACACTGTATACACTGTAAAAATAAAAAGACTGTTGTGATAAAATGATGACTGTCAAAACATTTTCAGCACAAACTCTTCAGTCCTCAAGTTGTTCTGCTGGATTTGTGTGGAGCCTCCATCAGCCAAACAAAGACAGTTAGAAGATGATAGAAGATACTTGTGTTCACTGACTTGATAGCAACAAACACAAAAATGATTTTTGTAGACGTTTGTAGTTTAACACATCTAGAATTATTGTGGTGTTCTGAGTGACACATATATACTTTTAAATGGAATATGATAAAAGCACACACATAGACACACAAAACACACAAACATACAGACACACAGATGACACAGCTAGGAAACATACTGCCAGTATTAAATGTTCCTGTGCCACCAGATAACATTCAGCCAGTCTGTTTTCAGGTCGGCCTTGACCAGATTAGGGAGTCGAGCACACACACACACACACCATACACACTGATGGAAAACACACAGACAGCACTACATCCGCATGACGCACAGAACACTGACTGGTTGGGTCCATATCTGGTGATTTGACTATGTAACAGTGACGTAAGGATGGTTATAAAAGGATGTGAAGAGGTGAAGTAAAGTTACGTTTGGATTCGCAAGCAGCTGTCTCCGTGTTGTTATTTCACTAAGTTTTGGGGACTTTTCTCCACGACATAATTGGCGACGAGGATGGGATTGGAAGAGAAGAACTGATCTGCTGGCTGCATCTTGGACTGGGCGACACTGTAAACGGCGCCATAAAAAAGGTAAGACATTTTCTTGCCATATTTGCAGTCTCACCCAGACCTGAGTGCAGTAAGTAGTATCGAACATTCTCTCCAAAAAAGAAATTCCAAAGTTAGATGTTGGATGTACAGCTGCTGATCCGAGCCCACTCATGCAAACGCTCCCCCTTAGGGGTGAGAATCTCCAAGAGGGAGAGCTGGGGGGGGGTTGCCTTTGTGTGTTTTAATAAATTAGACTCGAGTCAAAATTGTGAATTGGTGTGAAATGTGCGTTTTGTCTTGTGTTCTGTGTTCGGGGGATCCTAAGAGGGGGTCCTACAGAAACTGAATTACAGGAGTTTTGTCTTGTCTTGTGTTCATTTGTGTTGCGCTGAGTACTGCAGTAGCCTTTAGGCCTGGGGGAGGGGGGCAGGGCTTAAAGACCCCTCCAATCATTGTTTTTAGCTTTTTAAAGTGTTCTCAGTGGTCTTTAAAGTGTGATTATGAAGTTTGTAGCCAAAATCACAAAACCTGTGCCATTTCCCAGGGCTCTTCTTCTGCAGAGCCCAGTAGCTCATTAGCAATGCGCCTCTGAGTCGTGGGCGGAGACGGCGCTGCTCTGCACCCTCCCCCGTTCGCGCTGAACCCCAACGACAACCAACGACAGTGTTATAAGAGTAGCGTTGTGGCTGTGCTCAGGTGTGTATGTGCGTGAGAGAGAGCGGATCCGACGCATATGCTAGGCGATTTAAATATGAATTTTATATTGTTATGAGGGCGTGTGAAAATCTAATTAACTTCAGGAATTCAATTAGCAACCACTTAATTCAGTAAAGAACAATTTATATAAAATATGTACAGTGTAAACAGTTACAGTGCATGTTCATCAACATTTAAAGAAAACAGACAGTCGTTTCTTGAACTCTGGTGCTCTGCCATGGGTGTTCATATAACCGGCATGCTGATTGGAAACAGAGAGTTTCGTCAAAGCAGTTTTATCACCCGCTACCTTTTTACAGAGATCTACCAGCGGTTGAGCGATCGTGAACGATAAACCGTGTTCAGCAATGAACGCGCACACACGTATTTTCAACTGACAAACACGGTCTGTCATGGCGCCGGTACGTCAGCTGTGGCTGCTGCTCCCGCCAAACGACTTGTGTGCGGCCGGGGTCACTTTCGTGACGTCGAAGAACTTTTTCGCCGCTAGTTGCATATATTAGCTTCTTCGCGCACAACACACAGAAACAAGCACCTGGCTCTCTTCATGTTTGGCACCAGCTACCAAAAGGCTTGCCGTCTCCGTCCCTTTCTTCTATCCACGCCCGGCGCCATTTATTTTGAAGTCCTTTTTCAGTTAGGACGTCTTCCCCTGGCTTCATGGATTTCTCCTCCATCTTTGGATTTCGGTCAAACAAACGCCGGCCTGGATGCTGCGTTCAGGACCACTCGGAGGTAACCGAGAGGTCATAGTGTACACGCTACAGGTTAAGTCGGAGGAGAAAAACGAAGTGTGGCATATTGTCACTATCCGCTGAACACTGAAAACCTATGCAGCAGCAAATTATGCTTATTTTGGAAGAAGATGAATCCACGTGTAATTTCCGAGTTTGACGCTGTTCAATTCATTTTCCACAATTCACAGCCCGATTTTTTCCGAGTTGTCTGGAACGCAGCATCAACTGCTGCGGGCCCCCGTGGTTACTGTTGCTATGCCTGTCACAACCTTCTGAGTACATCCATGGTCACAACAATCGTAACTATACACGTCCTTGCGTGTGCATAGTTACGATTGCTAACGTAGGATTGGACAGTAGCGGTTTGAGGGAGGGGCTTGACAATATCCCGCATCAACAGGTTTTTTTTAATGATTGCTTTTTTTTTTTTTTTTTTTTTACGAATCGCAGTCAAACGCCACACGCCGGAGATCCGGCACGGTGCCGGAATACTTAAAGCCCTGGGGGGGTTATGGTGAGACCAGACTACGATCTGTCATAACTGACTGTAGGTACAGGGAGAATAAATTCAGTAACTCCCACCAAATTGTAATATAATATTAATATAAGATACCTTTTATAAAGTATACAGTGAGAATCAGCAGCTTTAATACTAGTTTAAGAAAACTTTTAGAGTGTGAAGTTTTATATTGTGCATGTGTGTAAAGTGTGTGTCTTTACTCTAATACTGATGGCTTCAGCTTTACGTTGCTTTATAATGTTGATAATCACATCTGGACTTACACAGCCTTTCTGCAGTTCCTCACAGCTGGAATCAGTCTCCGTTGTCCCTCATCTGATGTGTTGTACTTCTTCAGGTCCAACTCATCCAGAACCTCCTCTGACATCTGCAGCATGTAGGCCAGAGCTGAGCAGTGGATCTCAGAGAGTTTCTTCTCTGATCTGTTCTCTGACTTCAGGAACTCTTGGATCTCCTGATGGACTGAGTCATCGTTCATCTCCATCAGACAGTGGACCATGTTGATGCTTCTGTCAGGAGAGACATGATGACGATCATCATCATCATCATCAGTCTTCATCTCCTTCAGGTTGTTGATGGCTCTCTGGATGATTTCTGGACTGTTGTCTGTCTGACCCAGCAGGCCTCCTAAGAGTCTCTGGTTGGACTTCAGAGAGAGGCCATGAAGGAAGCGAACAAACAGGTCCAGGTGACCATTTTTACTTTGAAGGGATTTCTCCATGGCCTTCATCAGGAACACATCCAGGTTTGAGTAATCCTCCTCCTTCTCTCCCCCCCCCCCCCCCCCCCCCCCCCCCCCCCCCCCCCCCCCCCCCCCCCCCCCCCCCCCCCCCCCCCCCCCTCCCCCCCCCCCCCCCCCCCCCCCCCCCCCCCCCCCCCCCCCCCCCCCCTTGTGTTTGTGTTCGTCTTTCAGAAAGTCCTTCAGTACCTCTGTCTTCTTGTTGGTGTAACAGTGGAACAGGTAGACTGCAGCCAGAAACTCCTGAACGCTCAGATGAACAAAGCAGTAGACTGTTTTCTGGAAGATCACACTCTCTCTTTTGAAGATCTTTGTACAAACTCCTGAGTACACCGAGGCCTCTGTGACATCCAGACCACACTGCTCCAGGTCTTCTTGGTAGAACATGATGTTTCCTTTCTCCAGCTGTTCATACGCCAGCCTCCCCAGCTTCAGAAGAACTTCCCTGTCAGCCTCCGTCAGCTCCTGTGGACTCGTCTCATGTCCTTCATCGTACTTCTTCTTCTTCCTCTTTGTCTGAACCAGCAGGAAGTGTGAGTACATGTCAGTCAGGGTCTTGGGCAGCTCTCCTCTCTGGTCTGTGGTCAACATGTGGTCCAGAACTGTAGCAGTGATCCAGCAGAAGACTGGGATCAGACACATGATGTAGAGGCTCATGGAGGTCTTGATGTGTGAGATGATTCTGCTGGACAGATCTTCATCACTGACTCTCCTCCTGAAGTACTCCTCCTTCTGAGCGTCAGTGAAGCCTCGTACTTCTGTTACCCTGTCAACACATGAAGGAGGGATCTGATTGGCTGCTGCAGGTCTGGAAGTTATCCAGATGAGAGCCGAGGGAAGCAGATTCCCCTTGATGAGGCTTGTCAACAGCACGCTGACTGATGACTCCTGTGTGACATCAGACACGACCTCTTTGTTGTTGAAATCCAGTGAAAGTCTGCTTTCATCCAGGCCGTCAAAGATGAACAGAAGTTTACAGACAGCGAGCTTCTCTGCTGTGACCTTCTGTAATGTTGGATGGAAAACATGGAGCAGCGTGAGAAGACTGAACCGCTCATCTTTGATCAAGTTCAGCTCCCTGAACGAGAGCAGAACCACCAGACTGACATCTTGGTTCTCCGAGCCCTCTGCCCAGTCCAGAGTGAACTTCAGCACTGAGAAGGTTTTTCCAACGCCAGCGACGCCGTTGGTCAGAACGACTCTGATGTGTCTCTTCAATTTCCTTGAAGGAGTCATCCGGTGCAGTCTAAGTCTAAGTCTCTGTTGGTCAGGTAAGGCTTTAAAGATGTCGTGGCATTTGATCGGAGTGTCATGGAGGGTCTTCTTCTTCTTGGAAGCTGTCTCAAGCTGCCTCACCTCATGTTGGGTATTAACCTCTTCACTCTGTCCCTCTGTGATGTAGAGCTCAGTGTAGATCCTGTTGAGGAGGGTTCCACTTCCTGTTTCATCACTTCCTTCAGTCACACGTTCACATCTCGTCTTCAGACTGATCTTATGTTCATCTAAAACCTCCTGCAGACCACCACTCACTAAAACAGAGAAAGAAGTTTGAGACAAAACAAAGAAAATGTGACAATCTGCTGATTATTTCCATCAGCAATAAAAAGTGATGGATAGAAGAATATATAGAGAAGTAAATGGACAGTCTTACTTTGGACAGTGCTGGTCTGACTGGCTGTCTGCAGTCCACGTCTTGTTCTGGATCTTTTCCCACACTGGGGACAGGAGGAGTCTCCTGATGAAGCAGACTGGTCCCAGTATGAGGTGATGCAGTGTCTGCAGAACCAGTGTCCACAGCTGGTAGAGACCGGATCCTTCAGGACGTCCTGACACAAAACACAGCAGGACGGCTGCTCCTCCACAGGAACATGACTCCTCTTCCTCTCTCTGTGAAGACATTTCTTTATCACTCAAATGATTTGTTGACTGTTGGTGACAAATATCAAGATTTGGACGACACTGTCTGGAAGCTCAGATGTTCACAGAGAAGAGTAAAAGTGTCGTTACTTTTCTGTTTGAATTCAGCTTTCAGTCTGTGATGAAGATGATTTGATTTCAACTCTCCTGCTGTCATGAACATTCATTAACAGCTTTTCCTGTCTGTCTGTCTCATTAAACATTCAGTCGTCTGCCTGTCGTTTGTTATTAATACAAACTCAGCACTTCCTGCAGCTGTTTCACAATAAAAGTCCTCCATTAAAGAGAGCTGATGATGTCCTTCACTGTTTCACTTTGAGCAGCTCAGCTTGAGTTATTTAGGTTTAAACTGAGGTTAGAAGTGCTCTAAATAACTGTGGTAGACCAGCAGTGTACTGTATGACACACAGCATGTCTGCATCATGAAGACAAATCTTTCAGTCTTCATCCTCAATGCATCATCTTCATCAGGTCAGTTTACAGTAAAAACAGTCTCTTACTTTGTGTCTGAGGGTCCAGGTTCATTACTGAAGACTGGAGGTTCTCTTCTGGACCGGTCACTCTTCATAGACAGACAGATGGATCCTGGAGACTCTGCTCTCCGTCTGTTGGACTGAACTCTGCAAACACCAACATGTTTTTATTCAATTATGGAAATGTTTGTGAATTAACTGTAAATTGTGGGTAATTGAAACAGACTGTATCTTATCCAAACATAAATCTAAACATTTTGTTTTGTCATAAGCAGACATGCAAAATAAAACAATTAAAATTCACAGGTTGCTCCAGCTCCGCTGTCGAAGGGACAGATACAGGAAATCTTTCCTGCCACATGCCATCACATTATACAATAAAAGCTAAAATCACTGGTCATTATTTACAGTCTCCACATGCACTTTACACACTTTGTCCATTGCACACTATACTGCCCATTTGTACATTTAAATACTGCACACTTGTACAAGCTGGTTAAATACAATATTTTATTTTATTTATTGTATACTTGAATTTTATATTTTGCATTACTACTTTTATTTTAATATGTCTCATCTTATATATTTTATACTTAGTATGCCTAGGTTGTTTCATGGAGAGAAGTCTTTGAGCAGTTTGTCTTCATCATCAATGCATCATCTTCATCAGGTCAGTTTACAGTAAAAACAGTCTCTTACTTTGTGTCTGAGGGTCCAGGTTCATTACTGAAGTCTGGAGGATGATCATTGGACTGGTCACTCTTCATAGACAGACAGATGGATCCTGGAGACTCTGCTCTCCGTCTGTTGGACTGAACTCTGCAAACACCAACATGTTTTTATTCAGATCACATGAATCTTTGATAAATCGTCCTCTTAGATCAGATTACAGCTTTTCTATGTGACTGACAGCTGTCACAGACACTAAGAGGAAGATGCCACAAATTTATGTTTGCAATCACATTTTAGTGGAGATTTTAAAATATGAACACAAAATCATCAGAGGGAACTGAAAATGAGTCAAATAAATGAGTTAGTATCAGTTCTCTTACTTTGTGTCTGAGCATCCAGGTTCATGTCTGAACTTTAGAGGTTCATCTTTGGACCGGTCACTCTTCATAAACAGACATCTGGATCCTGGAGACTCTGCTCTGTCCTCCTCTTCCTCCATCTTCTGGACTTCAGTCAGTCTGAGAGGTGAAACAAGTTTCACTTGAAATCACCATTCCCTTCAAATGATGTTCAGGACATTTCAATCTGGCCGTCAATAATCTCAGAGACAAGTAAAGAAGGGCTTTCTGTGCTATAAAACATTCTTTAAATATAGATATACCTGTTAGAATCTGGCTCAAAATATTCACATCTATAGTTGAACCAATCATGCTGTAGGGTAGTGAAGTGTAGGGTCTTCTCATAAATCAAGAATCAAGAGACAAATGTGACAAACAGCCAATAGAAAGCCTGTAAGAGCATTCTCAGTGCACAGGAACACCCCCAACAATGAATGCAGAGCTGAACTCGCCAAGTTCAACTTTTAATTAGGATCCAAAAAAGAGCATCAAATTCTACAATCACTTATCAAAGGAAGTGAGCCCAACTCCTCCATTACACACACACACTCACACACACACACACACACACACACACACACACACGATAATATCTATTTTATTAAACTTAATGAATCGAGTTTTATTTTCTCATCTCGTTAATGAGTTGTATTATTTGTGACTCTTTGGTAATATTGATTATTTTCCAATAAAACACGACTGAACTGAATTGATAACTGCGTTGCAAGATCTCGCGAGAGTTGCTGCTGCTGCTGCTGAGACAGACGGGTGTCGATCAAAGTTGAACTTCTCTGATTGGTCGCTGTGAAAAACGTCTTTTTAGTGTCACAATGTTCACAAGTTTCTTCACCGAAACCCCTTTACATTTATTTTTTTATTGTGACATACTAAAAAAATTCTGGATTGATCTCGGTTCTCACTTTTTCAATGCTGCTAAATCTGTGTACTCCCTTAACCTCAAAGATATTATTTGCTATTATGTTAACCCTGAAGATCGCGCCTTGGAACACCTTATGAACTTTATTATTATTTTTGCTAAATTTTTTATTCATAAACAAAAATTCGCTAACTCCAAACCTAAATTTGCCCCCTTCATATTGGAACTAAAGTCTCTGCTAAAATCGATGTATCTAATAAATAATAAAAAAAACAATACACTATTGAATAATTATGAAAAATTCTTCCCCGAAACCTCTGACTAACCCCTTTTTATTAGTTCTGTTAATTATTTACTTTTTATGTATTTTATTGTACTCTTCATCCCTGCTGTACCCATCTATGACCTAAGTTTGTTCATTTATTTACTTAATTATTATTATTTTATTTATTTATTTATTTTTTACTATTATTAACATTATTATTTTCTTCTCAGTTTGTTTTATATATCTTATTGTACTATTGTACCGTCCTTTGTCCTCCTCGATGTGCTGTTCTTTACGAACATGTATACCTTGTTGGTTTTTGTACGTGTTTGTACTTGTTTGAATGAATAATAACAATAAAAAAAAAAAAAAAAAAAAAAAAAAAAAAAAAAAAAAAAAAAAAAGTTTCTTCACCGTCTCTGAAAACACGACTGAGTCCGCAGACGAGGACAAACTAGAGGCATTCACGACGACAGCTACGTATTCTCCTCCTGTTTGAAACTGCGTCACACTGGCACGCTCGGCTGACGGTCACCAGTTAACACGGTCACTCGTTGAACCGAAACACCGGCGAGTCAGAGAAATCAAGTTGTTTGTGTTCAGACAATAATAAAATAATGTAATGAATCAAATGTTGGATTAACACTCACCCTGCCTCAGCCTTCACTTCTCCTCCTTCTGCTCTGTGACCTCAAAATGGAGTCTGAACAAACACTTTCACTTTCAGGGTCCCTCCCTGTTCTACACTTACAGGAAATCACTCAGGAAGCTCTCCCTCACTGTGTGACTTAACTCTTAAGTGTTCTTAACTTATTTACTGTGTGGATGTTCCTAAAGGCAAAACGTGGCTTGCTATAAAAATAGTATATATTAATATTTTTTCGACTTTAAACACGTCAGTCCTCTCTACATGTGGTCCATGTAACCCTTCCCTGGCAGAAAACAGTAGGAAGTGCTGCATGCCTTGAATGGGGGGGAAATGGCGCCACCTGGTGGATAAATAGAAAAATTACAAAAATATATCCAGTGGTCCAAAATGAAACCTTAACATCAAGGAATGCATTAATTTATGTTAGGATGAACGTGGGATCAAAAGAAGTGGTTTTAATGGGTTTCAGTGGGGCAGGTTTTGGCGCCAGGAACATTTAAGGCTGGATTTTGATAGCATAGCCATTTTAGGCTTAATTAAAGATTTCAATTTTTTAAATTTTCTGGCAAATTGGAGCTATATTCATCCAGCACAGCCAAAATGGCTTAAAAAATAAACAACAAGGTGGCTGGAAATATCCCAAGAACACTTGAGGGTTAAGAGGGCCCCAAACAGCTGGAAACTGTCCCCGAGCGACCACTCTCACTGTGACACTTCTCTTATTCTGACCTCCATAGTGAAGTCTGAAGATTTTTCACCGGGTTGTCCACGTTCAAGGACGAACTTTTGATTTCAGAGGTGTGGGGACACAAGTATTTTTAATAAAACTCTAACTCTTTCAGTTCACTGTGTTTTCTAGTAGTTCTTCTAGTTTTCTGTTGCTACTTTGAAGTTTACTGTTCCCTTTTTTGGTTTGACTGGTTGTAAAGCATGTAGCAAAACATTATCACCCAATTCTGTGTTTCACCTTGTTAGTCAGCTTCACTCCAACTCAGTACCACCGATTTTACACTTATTGTTGGAATATATGGTAAACAGCCCTCATTTACATAGCAGCACCCAGTGGTGGGCAGGTCAAACTGGCAGGAATATCACAGGTGGGAGAAATTGAATAAAATGTCCATAATTCAGTGGAAGTAGTCAAGTAATCCATTTGATTTGAAATGAGTGTAACAGAGAACCGCTGTCATTTTTAGGCAGTTCTATGGAAGAAAATCCTATTTTTGATGTCAATGAAAAGTGAACAAGGGTCAGTTTGACCCAAAGACCACAGAACTTTATTTATCAGCACTTTCAATAAAACTCAAAGACACTTTACAAGATTACTGAGAGCTTTGTAGTTGATGAGGAGGATCTTGAAGTGGATATGCTGCTTTATTGGGAGCCAGTGAAGGTGTTGCAGGATGGTGTAACGCATTTCTTTGAGTAACTTACACTTTGACTTCTAAAGAAGTCTCTTATGTCCACTTTTCTTTTTTTTTTAGACATCCTGGCTGCGCCTAATTACCAAACACACACACACACACACACACACACACACACACACTGATTCAAACGTTAATGTAAATGAAACCTGCTCTGATGTTACAATCCTTCTAGCTGACGTGACCCAGGCAGAACAAACGCCCAACTTACAGTGGCAGGTTAACAGGGACTCCTGGGCAACTAGCAGACCGGTGGTGCTGTTTACAACCTGATGGAGTGACAGCGGGGACGGCCAATCACACAAGAAACGACAGAGCCAATCAGGAGCTTGTGGGCGGTAACTAAGGGAACCAGGCTTAATGTTGCATACTGCCCTCTTCTGGACTTTACTTCTTTACTACTTCCTCTTTGTTACATTCTTTTTATTAACCCAGTTAACACAAGATATCTCATGATGATTTTCCTCCCTTCTCTAGATTTCCCACATTCTGTTACACTGTTCAAGCTGTTCAATACATTTAAATTTAAATATCTGTCTGTTCCTCAACTTACCTCTTTTTTCTCTGACACTACTTCCTGGACACTCTGTCACTGCCATGTCTGACTACCTCTGCTGCATGCTGTGGCTGTGACTTTCATTCATTCATTCATTCATTCATTCATTCATTCATTCATTCATTCATCTGTTTACAGCCTAATTTAATTGCACACAGTCCCTTATCCCCATCTGTTGTTCTAACTCATATTTGTATAAAACACTTTATATCTTTAATATAGTTTATAGTTGTATAAAACATTTCTATTTCTACAGTTACTTTATATTTGTTATATAGTTTTTGTACAGACGATTAGCACGGGTTAACTTAACACAGTTATATATTTATTTTATATGCAAATGTTTAATTCCTCTGCACATTTTTTAACTTTAACTTTTAGAGTTTAACTCATGCACATTTGTAATTCCTCTGTACATATTTAAATCCTATGCAAATGTTTAATTTAATTTCTCTGTAAATTATCTCAGGTCAATTTCAACGTATGGTTACTGTGTTATAAGTTAACTCTAATGTATGTTCAATGTATGTTACTGCTACTGGAAGCTTGAATTTCCTTCGGGATCAATAAAGTATCTATCTATCTATCTATCTATCTATCTATCTATCTATCTATCTATCTATCTATCTAGATCGGGGAGTAGCATCAGCAGGCACTTGAATAGTGTCTTTAAACCCTTTTAATGTCCCCAGCTCCTTTTTAAACACTCCCTCATGCTTTGTGAGCACTTGCTGCAGGGTCAGGGATTGGGGTTGGTTTGTAATGTGCTGCACTCTGTTTTTGATTTCGGGCCAGTCTAGTTTAACATGCTTCAACCACCATCTTCCCAACAAGTTTGGACCTAAGCCTTTAACTACTATAACAGGCAGCATCTTTTCCTGCATCTTGTAGTTAACTGTCACATAAGACTTTCCGAGCACCTTTATCCTTTGTTTATTATATGTTCTCAAATCCAGGCGGGGTTTTTTTAGCGGAGGAGCATTTTTTACTTTTTCTCTGAAGGTTCCTTCATTTAATATGGTGAAACCACATCCAGTATCCACTTCAAATGTCACTGGTTCCCCATTCAAAGTCATGCAAACCTTATAGGGTGGCTCCCTCTCCTCTCCATCCTCGCCCTGGACATGGTACAGGGGAAATGGTTGATCCTCATCACTCTCCTCTGCCATTCTTGATGAACAATAGTGCACCTTGCGCTCCTGCTTGAAGTTCCCTCCCCTTCCTTCTCTTGATCTTTTGTCCATCCTCTTTTCAGCGTTGTTCTTTTTCTTATTGCGACACGCTCGTGCCAGGTGTCCAATCATTCCACATGCATGACATTTTTCCTTTTTAAAACGACAGTCTGCTGGTGAATGTTTCCCCTTGCAGCGGTAACACTCTTTGTCAATTTGCACATTCCCATGACTCTTGGATTCACCACTCCTCGCTGCATTACATGACACAGCTCCAACTTTCATTTGCAAGTCCTGCACATTTTTATTTGCAGACTCCATAGCTTGGGCTAGAGACAAGGCACTTTCAAATGTGAGCGCAGTCTCCGATAGTAATCTTCTTTGAATTCTGTCATCATTTATCCCACACACCAGCCTGTCCCGTAACATTTGTGATAATGTCTCTCCATAGTTACAGTCTTGGGGTAACTTCCTTAATTCAGCCTCATATTCAGCAACAGATTCAGTAGGTTTCCTCATGCGGGAATCAAATTTAAATCTCTGGACAATTTCACTTGGCTTGGGATTAAAATGGTTTTTCAGCAATGTTACCAACTGTGCAAAAGTCTTTTCTCCAGGCTTTGTGGGACTCAGGAGGTTTCTTATCAAAGGTTTGTGCACCCACCACACTGAGCAATATGGATTTCTTTTTATCTTCATCATTAATATTGTTTGCAATGAAAAAGTGTTCCATAATTTCACAGTACTCCTCCCAGGCTTGCACATTGTGATCAAATGGTGGCAACGTCCCTATTGTTGCCATCTCACTCACATGTGTCTTCCCCCTTCACCAAGTCCTTTGTTCTCAGGGAGTCTTCAAACAATCAACCTCGTCCACTCCCTGTGCTCCAACCTGGTCACAGCATACGTATCTCCGAATTATCCTCGTCGCCAATATTACATCGTGGATCTCACTTTGTTAAAATATGACACAGGACAGCTGTTATAGAGTTTTTTGCTCTCAGGCTTTACTTCCAAACATTTCAGTCAGCACAGACACAGTACATCAAACGCCACCAGGGGGCCTCACATATACTTTTCCTGCCAGGTAACACATGCCTTGATCCCCTAGAGCTCCCTCTAGGGAAATACCAGATATCAAAATATATCAAAAGTAAACAATGTCAAGATACGACACATACAAACAGTCACGATGTGACAAAACAGAACAAAATATCTCCATGAACATCATCTTAATCACTAATAATGACACTCAAGTTTAAATTTTATTTTCATTGAGCACTGATAGTACAGGATATGTACATAGATACAACATTCACAAAAAAAAAGCTTTGGACTAATGCTCACATCATCATTTTGTCTGAATTATTTTTTATTTTATTTTATTATTTTTGCCCCTGGACCCCTGAGAGTGTATCTTATGTTCTCTAACTGTATGAACTGCATTAGGTCATTAAACCACAGAGACACACTAGGTGGATTTTTAGATTTCCAATGTCATAAAATTCTTCTGCGTGCAAGCAGTGTTGTAAAAGCAATGATGTTTTTGTATCTTTTCCTTATTGTAGAATATCTTCTGCCTGTAGTACCAAATATGGCCATTGCTGCGTTGGGTTGTAGGTCAATATTAAGAGCCTCTGACAGTGTTTTAAAGATCGCAGACCAATAGGATGCTAAGGCTGAGCACGACCAAAACATATGGGTTAGGTCGGCAGGAGTGTTTGGACACCTGTCGCAGCTTGCATCTGTGTTAGGGTTTATTTTAGCAAGTCAGGCTTTGGAGTAGTGGATGCGATGTCGGATCTTAAACTGTATTATGCTTAATTTGGCACATGGAGTGCTGTCATTCACTCTGAATAGAGCGCTGTCCCAAATGTCTTCTTCCAAGTCCTCTCCCAGCTCATCCACCCAGTCTGCCTTGATCTTTGCAAGAGTTGTATTTTTAAAAGAAGATATACAGTTATTGATTCTTGAAATAAGTCCTTTAAAGCTGAAAGTAGTTTCTAACAGAGCATCTAAACCAGAAGGTGACGGTATGTATGGAAAGTTGGGATCATGATGCTGAAGGAAGTGGCGGACTTGGAAATATCGAAACAGGCTAGACCGAGGAAGGCCAAATTTATGTGAGAAGTCATCAAAGCGAGCGGAAATACTGTTTATATACATATCTTTAAATTTATAAATGCCTCGTCTTTGCCAGAGAGTAAATTTGGAGTCTAATCTAGCTGGGAGGAAAAGATGATTATTGTGTATGGGACTTAGACGTAACTTTGGGTTTAATAATCTTCTCCGTCTAAGTTGAAACCATATTTTGAGAATATTTATGACTACTGGATTGTTGGTGCGTTGAGAGACAGAGATGGGAAGGCTGGAGGTGACCAGGGCTCCAAGAGAAGTTGAAAATGGCAGCAGTCTGTATCAGGAGTGTGGAGCCAGTGCATGATTTTTTGAGGCCCAATAATAATGACAAAGATCTGGAAGAGCTCGGCCATCTTTGATATTTTTTGTGATTCATTTGACGTCAAAAGAAATCAAATGTAGAACAAGTGATTCAAATGTTGTGGTGTTCAGTGTGTGATGGAGGTTTAACACAGCACTGACCTTTCACCAACATCCAGAGATATTTCAGAAAGTCAAAGAAACTCTGATCAACGTTTTTAGATCAACAACGGATCAAATGAAACGTCAAAGTGAAAGCGGTCGTTGACAAACTCAGAAAATGATCAGCAGACTTTGCAGTTCTTTAGTTCAGTTTTCTGCATTAACAATCTGTTGGGATAAACTAGAAAAACAGAGGATTTGAAAAAGCTCAGAGATTTATGATCTTACATTAATAACAATGATACTTAAGTTTGGAGTCACAATTCAGTTTGTAGACGTCAGTGAAGCTTCCATTCAATCCAAACTTTCTACAGGTTTGATCTTCTTGTTTCTGTCACAAACAATCATCTGTTAAACTGGGACAAACGTCTGCTATTGGTGAGAATATGGTCCAGGTCCAGGTCCAGGTCCAGGTGGTTGAGTGTGGAGGAGTCTCAGTGTGGCAGCAGCAGCAGAGCAGTCCAGATCCACTGATGATCCTCTGTCACATGATCCAGAGGAACACACAGGGATGATGGTGGACTTGACATTGTGTCTGACAGTGGAGCTGATCTCAGAGCAGTTCAGACTGCAGCGCTGACAGTCATCTCCACTTGTTGTGATTCCTCCGTCAGTCTCTGCTGGATGAAGCTCTCCTCTCCACTCCACCTCCCAGTAACATGGCCCAGTCAGAGCTGATGCTGCTGCTTCAACCTCTCTGGATCATCAGGACTCAGCTGATCCTCTCTCAACACAAACACCTTTCTCATCACTCCCACTTCCAGCTGATGAGAGAAGCAGACAGACAACAGAAGTCATGAATCAGTGTTTACAGAGACTCCCTTCATCAGCTGTCAGTCAGTGATGCAGCACATCCAGTATAAAGACCAGCAGGGACTTCAGTCCTGTTCAGACACAAGTGGAGCGGCTGTGTAGCGTAGCCAGCTTCCTTTCAGCTCTCATGTTAACGTGTTGGAGTGAAGCTCACAGACCTGCATCAAGTCTGTTGACTCTGCACATTTCACTCAAGTACACAGTGGAAATAAAGTGCTGACAGTCCCTGAACGCATCATCAGTGCAGAAACAGAGAGACATTCACTGCTCACTGTCATTTCCAGCTGTGGTTACTGGACTTCAGCAGAGGTTCTGCTCTGTACAAAGACCACATGGTCACTAAATGTAATGATGGTTCTTTGCAGGCTTCAGTCAGACTGATCTGAGAGCTGTGACAAAGATGAACTGATCAGTTCTTTAGTGTTGAAATGAGAGAACAAACACTTTGAGATCAGATCTGATGAATGAGGACCACTGTCTCTGTACATCTTGTAATGCTGTCAGCTGTAATCAGCTTTATTTCCTGTAGACATGAACACAACAACAACAGTCGTCTTCACATCAACCAAAAACACATGATCACAACGAGCTTCTGGCTCATCTGATTGGCTGACTGTTCTCTCTCTCTCTCTGTCTTTCTGTCCAATCCTGAAGCCTGTCACCGTTCTCCTCTCACAGCTTCACTGAGGAAAGCAGCCGCTGAGAAGGTCGGAGGTTTACAGGAAATACTGGATCTGTGCTTTGATACTAACTGTGTTTAGTACAATACTGCTGAGACCAACATGGACTGACTGCAACCCTCTACTGACCTCAGAGTCTGCAGACTGCAGTGTGGACTCTTCACAAGATCAGTCAGAGGCTTCACTCCTGAATCATACAGCTTGTTCCAACTCAGGTCCAGCTCTGTCAGATGGGAGGGGTTGGACTTCAGAGCTGAGGCCAGAGAAGCACAGCTGATCTCTGACAAACTGCACCTCTTCAATCTGAATAAAGAATAAATGATGTTGATAAAAATCCATTTATAATCCAATCAGATGTGTTCAGGTTTGAAATGTGCAGCTCAACATTACTATGTCCTAATCAATGAGCTTTTCTCTGAAATGAGTAGAGTGACTTTGTCATTGTGTTATTGTGGATCATCATAATGTCAGCCTTCTACAGACATCATCCAAACGTCAGCACAACATTCAGACAACCATTCATGTCAACACAGATTAATAACATGCTGCTGATCTGTGTGTGTGTGTGTGTGTGTTCTGAAGGATCAATATCAATGATCAGACATTATTTGTTTTATTTACGTTGCTATGGCGTCGTCTGGTTGGCAGCCAGTTCCAGTAGCTCTGAACACTTCTCTGTGTTTTTTAGTATTTTAGTACTTTGTTCATGTTTTTTCTGCACTCATCTGCAGACATTTTGTGATCAAGCGTTTACTTTGAACTGTGGAGATTAATGTTTTTGTCTTTCTGCTGTATGGACTCCTTCATGAATACATCAGGTGACCCATTCAAAAAAAGCCCTCTTGTTTACACTCCAGAACAGCTGTTAGCACTAGGTAGTGCTAGCATACCCTCTGTGGAAAGGCCGGTGATCCCTGCAGAACTGAGAAGAAGAAGACGAGGATGCAGAGCTGGATCTAAGCACCAGGAGCAGAAAAGGCGATACAGACCATCCGTACCGTCTGTTATCATGGGGAATGGAAGATCTCTCCCCAATAAGATGGAGGAGCTAACAGCTAACGGCCCTAACCAGGCTACAGAGGGAGTATGGAGAGCATCATGGCTGAATGAACTCGCTGTGGATTCGCTGCTGACTTTGGACGGCCTTCAACTTGTGAGAGAGGATAGGAGAGCAAAGGCTGAAGTGTCGGTGGCCTGTGAGCATGGAGGAGGTGGGAGAGAGGAGGATGCTGGCAAAACTGACATCCATCATGAGCGGCTCCTCTCACCTCCTGCAGGAGACTGTGGTGGGCTTAAGTAGCTCCTTCAGCAACAGACTGATACTCCCACCATGTAAGAAGGAGATCTACCACAGCTCCTTCATTCCAGCAGCTGTCAGACTCTTCAGCACCAGCATGACTTCATCACTTTTTTTATATTTCTTACTTGTGAATAATTTATTATCAACATTGTGTATATGAGCTACTGTGACAAGTGAATTTCCCCAGTGTGGGATCATTAAAGTCTATCTGATCTGATCTGATCTGTGAAAACACTTTGAAATCAACAGAAACCAAAGAAATATTTCTACTTCAACAAGTAAACTTGATCATTTCAAACAAATCTGAGTTCAGAGGATCTTCTGTATACAGATGTGACCATTTACCAACAATTAGAAACATTCATTGACTTTAACCACTAACAGAGGACATTTTCTACAGTTTCTTTAAGAAACACAAGTCTTTGTGACTGCAGACTAAATTTAATACAACAAGGAGTCCGGTTATGGCGTCTGTAGTATCTCATTTAGAACAGTCACTGCATCACTTGTTTAATATCATTAGCTCTTTTAGTAAGCTATCCGGTTACAAAATTAATGAATCCAAATCAGCTATTCTTTTCCTTAAGCATTCAGAAAGAATAAAACCCCCTGTTCAAACTCCATTCAAGGCGATTAGGGATAGCTTCTCATATCTTGGTATTAGAATCACTCCTAAAACTGAAGATTTAGTAGAGACAAATTATAATCCAGTGATAGAGACAGTTTCAGAATCTATTAATAGATGGTCTTTGCTACCAATTTCCATGATAGGGCGGATCAGTATACTCAAAATAAATGTTCTTCCGAAATTCCTTTACCTCTTTCATTCCATTCCTCTTAGTCCTCCTATTAATTTTTTTTCAAAGATGAAAAGCATGTTTTGTAATTTCATTTGGAACAACAGACGGGCTAGACTACGCTTATCTTTGCTTTATCTCCCCTATGATAGAGGAGGCTTGAAACTCCCAAACCTCCAATGGTATTATTGGGTTGCCCAACTCACTACTGCCTCTTGCTGGTTCTCGCAAAAAACGCCACAGTCCTGGATGAGTACGGAAAGAAGTATGTCTTCCCCTCTACCACTTAATTCATATCTGTACTCAGCTAAATTAAAAGAATTAAAGGTGTTAACACATAATCCCTTTGTTAAAAACACAATTCTAATATGGTATGAGGTTCATAAACATAAAGGTGAGATACCTGTGCTATCTCAATTTACACCAATCTGGGCAACAGTGATTTTAAACCTAGCAAAAAAGATATGGGCTTCAAAATTTGGGCAAACAAAGGTCTTAGTAAAATTGCAGATTTATTTGATAACAACACTCTTTTGTCGTTTGCCGATCTGAAACAAAAATATGACATCCAACCAAACCATTTTTTCAAATACCTGCAGATAAGAGGCTATATATTTAAGTTACAGAAGTCTATATCTCTACCTACACTTAGCCCTATAGAAGAAATAGCAACAAATCAACATCCTAAGAAGGGATTGACTTCAAGCTTCTATGCATCAATTATGGAGGGATCAAAGGTTTCCTCAGATAGGAAAAGATCGGCATGGTGTGAAGATTTAAATTCAGTAATTTCCACTGAGGACTGGCAGAAGATTTGCTTAAAATCTCAAACACAATCAATAAATACCCATTTTAAATTGCTTCAGTACAAGTGGATAATGAGAATATATGTAACACCAACTCAGCTAAATAAATTTAACCCCAATAACCCTGACACGTGCTACAAGTGTGGTAGAGAGGGCACACTATACCATTGCCTATGGGACTGCCCATTGATTCAGGCCTTTTGGAGTGAGGTGATGGATATGATTTTACAGGTATAAAACTTATATTAGACCCCAAACTATGCATTCTTGGTATTTTTCCGGTAAACCATAACCTCAGCAAGGCAAATAAATCTATGATTATCTTTTGCATGTTACAAGCCAAATACACTATAGCCAAGTCATGGAAATCCACTAATAAACCGAGCATTAGTGTCTGGCTTGCAGGACTATCAGACTCAGTGGCACTGGAAAAACTCATCTTCACGTTAAAGGGTAAATATTTAATTTTTGACAATGTGTGGAGATCTTTTATGGTGTTCTTAGAGGGGAGGAAAGCATTGGAGGCGTGTTCCCCCTGTATGTAAACCATCAGCAGATGAAATTACCATGTTTTTATTATAAGTCTGTTTGTTTGTTTATCGCTCTTCCAATTTTTTATTTGAAATGCTTTTCTCTAAGGGAGATGATAGATTATTTATATTTTGGACTGTGAAAAATAACACATGCCCTGTGATGTATATCTCATTTAAGATGAGCCTTATTGTGATAGTTTTGTTTTGCACCTGTATTTTTATTTGTTGTAGTGTGAATATTTATTCTGGAAACTAATAAACACACTTATTGAAAAAAAAAATTTAATACAACAAACATGAAAATATGAACAAAAGGAAATGTACAACTTTATGGATGTAAGTTATGTCTGAACATAAATTAGCTTCAATTGTTAATTAAACATCAGATCTACAATAGTAACAGAGAGTCAGTGAACTGACCTCAGAGTCTTCAGTCTGCAGTGTGGACTCTCCAGAAAATCACACAGCAGCTTCACTCCTGAATCCTGCAGCTCGTTTACACTCAGGTCCAGCTCTGTCAGATGGGAGGGGTTGGACTTCAGAGCTGAGGCCAGAGAAGCACAGCTGATCTCTGACAACCTGCAGCCCTTCAATCTGAATAAAGAATAAATGATGTAAGTTTAGAAGACAATGTTCCTGCTTGAAATCATTCAATGTTTAATAATCTGTTCAGAGCTGAAGAAGGTTTAGAAAGTAGAAGTTTAGAAAATGGAAACTCCAGACACCTGAACCCAAGAGGATGCAGCTTCACAACTGTCAAATACAAGAAGTGACAAAGAGCTCTCATTAATATTAATGACAACGTGCTGCTACTTCAATAAAGACGGAGTGACTTCACCTCTTAAACTCTGCAGCTCCACCAGTGGCTCCATCTATACAAACTCATGCTGTGCAGCCAAACACAAATAAAAACCCACAGAAATTAATTTAAGATTCAACTCAAGATCCCAAAGTTTACAAAGATGACAAATATGTCAGGATGAATTTTGGGGAAATGTGAACAAAAGACATGGACAATATTTCTTTGAGGAAAAGTGGAGTCATAAAATCAGAGCATGTTCAGTTTAAACTATTCAGTCAGTATAAGCATCATATAACTTCATCAAAATGTTGGAAAAAGAAAATACTGAATATATTTGTTATTGTCTGACTGTTGAAATAGAGATTATTGATTGATTTATTGTATTTCTGTATTTTTATTCTCATTTATTTCAATCAAACAAGATGTGAATATAAGATGAAAGTCAAGAGTTGAAGAGGTTCACAGTGAATTATCCAGTGTAGATTGTTCTTGTTATATTCAGGTTTGAAATGTGCAGCTCAACATTACTATGTCCTAATCAATGAGCTTTACTCTGAAATGAGTAAAGTGACTTTGTCATTGTGTTATTGTGGATCATCATAATGTCAGCCTTCTACAGACATCATCCAAACGTCAGCACAACATTCAGACAACCATTCATGTCAACACAGATTAATAACATGCTGCTGATCTCTGTGTGTGTGTGTGTGTGTGTGTGTGTTGAAATCAACAGAAACCAGTGGTGTAGAGGAGTGACTAATTAATGTTAGTGACGAGCATTAATTCTCGGTCCGAACCCGGCCGAAAAAAAAGAAAAACAAGAAAGAAAGAAGAAAGAAAAAAGAAAAGAAGAAGCAGCCCGACGCCCAGCCCGCCCTCACCGAGTCATATTCTCGGTATGAACCCGGCTTGAACCAGTGCGTCCGGTCGGGTTGGGCCGTCCATGCCTCTTATTAGGAGCCCAAAAGAACAAAAGAACAGGCAGCCCAGTCCAGAGAGCAGAGGACAGAGAGAGACAGCACAGCAACAGGTGTGTGTGTGTGTGTGTGTGTGTGTGGGCTACCTGCTGTAAAGGGTAGGCTAATATATTCTATGATCATAGTTGGCTGAAAATCTCAGGACTTGTGTAAAGCTCAAGCATGTGGAGTCTGTTTTCATATTTAATATCTGACAGTGCAGCTATCAAGATACAGATGAGAACAGGGCAGAAGTGGTGGAAGAAGAAAGTGTGGCCTAAGAGGCCCATGGTGAAGCGGAAACGGCCCTTGAAAGGTCCAGGCCAAAAGATTTTAAAAAATGAGTTCTGTTTTTGCTCTCCAACCTCAGCTAGACCAGTTTCATACACTCCAGCCATTCTTGCCATTACAATGATAGGAAGCTCAGTCAGTACTAAATCTGCTTTTTTTAAAAATCTGAAGCAATGTTGTCTTTTCCCTCTATTTTCTCCTCAGAGTACACCTGAACGCCTCATTTATGTGTTAAAAATCACAACATTTTTCTGGGGGAGTGGCCACAGACCCCCTACAGTACTGTAGCTCTCAGGTATGGTGTGTTTGAGTGAGTGAATGACAGAGAGAGAGAGGGAGCCGGGTCTGCGTGACCGGGAGGGGGATGCTAGTCAGGTGGGTGACTGTAATGTGATAATATTATTTGTCTAGCTTGCTAACTTTTAGCACAACACATTTAAGCTAGTTTGGCTGTACAAACATCAGTGTTGTGTATGGAGCAGGGCCAGACAGCGCTCAGTGGCATTAGCCAACATTGACAGCATCCGCCACCATCATCCACCGCCCCGGCCCGAGTGGGCCAGTCAGGTACTAAATTCCCGGGCCACTTTTTTGCCCCAGTCCGCCCCTGCCCACTTCTAAACCCCCCCTGATGCGCACCATTCAGTAATATGTGTGAGCCAGATTGCCCATTTTTTCCTCAAGGATGGTGAAGCCATGACCCACCCTCCTCTGCCTCTAATTGGCTGGGAGTCGCTGCTTTCACTGATTAGATTGGTTAACTTTAGGCATGAGGACTGACGAGCCAATCAGAGGCAGAGTAGGGCGGGTCATTCCGAGGAAAATATCGCTAACGCCTCAGGTGCCAGTGAAAAAAAAAAAAAGAAAGTATTTTATTTAAATAAATGTGCAAAAAATAACCGAAACACCATGTTTGCCTCATGATAAATACATGTTACATTCATCCAGGCTGCTTGTGTGACCAGTAGTAACTACAAACTGCTCCTAATCAAGTCATGATCATTTTATAATAGTGAGCAAGTAGAAATGACGGATTTTTGGGTAAACTAAATAGAGTAGTCTTACATGTCACTGTTTCTAAAACAGGGCTTCTTTTCTGGATTTAAAAAAAAAAAAAAAAGGTGAAAACTGAGAGTATACCCACTTCTCCAGGGACCACTACACCACTGACAGAAACCAAAGAAATATTTCTACTTCAACAAGTAAACTTGATCATTTCAAACAAATCTGAGTTCAGAGGATCTTCTGTATACAGATGTGACCATTTACCAACAATTAGAAACATTCATTGACTTTAACCACTAACAGAGGACATTTTCTACAGTTTCTTTAAGAAACACAAGTCTTTGTGACTGCAGACTAAATTTAATACGACAAACATGAAAACATGAACAAAAGGACATTTACAACTTTATGGATGTAAGTTATGTCTGAACATAAATTAGCTTCAACTGTTAATTAAACATCAGATCTACAATAGTAACAGAGAGTCAGTGAACTGACCTCAGAGTCTTCAGTCTATCTGTCTTCAGTCTTAGACTATCCTCATCACCACTGTCATCTCCATCAGCACACAGCTGACTGACTGTGAGCTTCATCCTCAATCATCTTTAGAACTGGATCAAATGTGCAAAGTGACATGAATGTTGTCTTCATCTCAAATGAAACCTTGTACCTCTCCGTATAAATATAGTGGATTATTTATGCTCCTGTTCACTGGCTGAGTCGCAAAGGGACATCAATTCCTGAATGGAAGCATGATTACATGTTGAAGTGAAATGTCCCTTGAATTATCATTTTAATACTCTTATCAACATGGAAAAGTGGATAGGCTTGCTTTGTGCAAATGTTTTTTTATTGCAAACCACAACAACAACATGTAGTGTTACAGCCATTCACGTCTGAAGCAAAATCTCAAACAAAGCAACACTATCAATAAACAGATGACAAAAAAATAAATACCTAGTCACAAAAACAGCCCCCTCAACAACCTTCAAAACAGGGTGATACAAAATAAATCCATCCATTGTCGCCTGGTTATGACGCGGAGGAGGCGGAGAATTTGAATTGCCGGTGTGTTTGGCCATCAAGTCGTATTTCAGACTGGATGTGCTACGATGATAACTCAGTTCACACCGACAATACACACAGATAACTTTGGTTTTATCTAACGAACTTTTCCATTCATAATTTTGTTAGCAGCGTCCATTTCAGCATCTCGTGCTCGACATCCACACAATACGGTAGCGTGGGGCGCGCTTATTGTTTTGCTTCCGGTTTACAGCTGGATCCTGTAGTTTTTCTAACGTTACTAGCAGTGGCCACAGCTTATGAAAAAACTACAAGTTCACTAGGTCACAAAGAGCGTTAATCTCGCGATAAAAAAATTAACGCCGTTAAAATTGTTTTGCGTTAACGCGTTAATAACGCGATATTTTTGACAGCACTAGTTTGAATATAAGCTTCACACACTTTTCATGTAGAGATGTCTCACATGAAACAAACATAAATATTGGTTTCATTTGGCAGCACATTAAAGGATCAATCCTTCAGTTTTCTTAATAACATGAATCCAGTTTGAGTACAGACTCAATTCAAACTGTTCACACTGACAAACTTTAAAAAGAGCTGTTGTGATTTGTGCTCAGACAAACACAGAAAACAAGAAGACTGAAAGAAATGTCAAACTTCTGTTCTGGATTTAAATTTGGTAGATACACACTGTACAAGAGCAGAACACATGAACTGACCTCAGAGTCTGCAGTCTACAGTTTGGACTCTCCAGTGCAGCAGACAGCAGCTTCACTCCTGAATCTTTCAGGTTGTTGTCACTCAGGTCCAGGTGTGTCAGATGGGAGGGGTTGGACTTCAGAGCTGAGGCCACGACTTCACAGTGAGTCTCTGAGATCCAACAGTCAGTAAATCTGTGATGACAGAGAATATAAAAGTTAAAGTCAAATAAAATCTGACATTTTATTCTAAAAATGGACTCAAAGCACATCAACATGAGCGTCTGTAGCTCAGCTGGTCAGTTGTTCAGTCTGAGCTGGTCAGCCATTGATCACAAGGTTTGTAGACAAACAGTCCCACATCATTTCCTGTTTGACAAAATGTAAGAATTTGCTGCTTTTATCTATTTCATATCATCTTCAGTTCAATGTTTTCAGGGTTTTAGACTGATGGTCGGAGAAAAGAAGCCTCCAAGACATCACAGATAGCTAACCGTCGACGTTCCATGAACATAAGCAGACAACAGTGTCTCCAGACTAGAATGTGCTGACAGTAACACTAACATGGTGAATACATTCTCTTTGACTCGTTCTGGGCGTATAGTATGTGTGGTGTTATCTGTAGGGTTTAAAGTCTGACCACCAGCATGAGCTGGGCAGAATAGAGACCGACTCATATGCATACCTGATTGTATGTGAGGATGTCTCTGATTCTCCTTGATCAAGCTTCAATAAATATTACAGCATAAGACATCAGAGGCTCCTGAACACTTTCTTCCCTCCTGACCTGGTGCCATTGATTTCAGGAATTTCTCCACAACACCAACCAGTTGATCAAAGAAATGAAACCTAAATTTATTGAAGTCTAAGTCTTATTTTTAACTCCTTCACTTCTATTTATTTGGTCCTGGCTCATATTTAATCAATGATCTATTTCCCCCGCACATCATTTCTCATGTTCCTCTTCACATTTCATCAGACTGTGTGACGCTGAACTGAAAACACTGATAGTTAGACACTTTGAGCAGCAGCCATTTCAGCAGCTACCTCACTGAAGCTAGCCTTTGTGATCAAACTACAGCAGCCAGTGCTCTTCATCTTCATCATCCAGATACTCACTAAATTACAGATTATTACACTTACAGTAACGTAAGGAGCTGTTGTCAACTCGAGTAACATCTTTACTTCACCTGTCTTTAACCCCTGAAATACCAAATACTAGCAGAGACAAGAGGGAAAGAGAGAGAGCTTCCTGACTGTTTAGAAATCAAACTCATTTCTCATGGAGCAAAACATGAAAAGAATTCATTGTTGGGAACTAAACAATTTAAAGTGGCTCCGTTCATTTCATGAGGATGGAGAGGGGGATGTTCTGTTGGCTCTTCAAGAGGGAGGATGGCCTCCACTCACATCCTCTCAAATCAAACAAGAATTATAGATATTGTATAAAGAGTGAAAATGGACAGAACAGTCCTTCATATGAAACAGCTCAGAAACTGCTGAGAAACAAATAGAATATCAAGAAGTGCATGAAAACTGGAATGAACAAACTTCAAGTGATGTTAGCTCCAGCAGATCACAGATATTACATGTCTGTGTGTGTGGATAGAAAAAGAACAGTAAACAGACACACTATAGAAACACAGTGCACACACTGTATACACTGTAAAAATACAAAGACTGTTGTGATAAAATGATGACTGTCAAAACATTTTCAGCACAAACTCTTCAGTCCTCAAGTTGTTCTGCTGGATTTGTGTGGAGCCTCCATCAGCCAAACAAAGACAGTTAGAAGATGATAGAAGATACTCGTGTTCACTGACTTGATAGCAACAAACACAAAAATGACTTTTGTAGACGTTTGTAGTTTAACACATCTAGAATTATTGTGGTGTTCTGAGTGACACATATATACTTTTAAATGGAATATGATAAAAGCACACACATAGACACACAAAACACACAAACATACAGACACACAGATGACACAGCTAGGAAACATACTGCCAGTATTAAATGTTCCTGTGCCACCAGATAACATTCAGCCAGTCTGTTTTCAGGTCGGCCTTGACCAGATTAGGGAGTCGAGCACACACACACACACACCATACACACTGATGGAAAACACACAGACAGCACTACATCCGCATGACGCACAGAACACTGACTGGTTGGGTCCATATCTGGTGATTTGACTATGTAACAGTGACGTAAGGATGGTTATAAAAGGATGTGAAGAGGTGAAGTAAAGTTACGTTTGGATTCGCAAGCAGCTGTCTCCGTGTTGTTATTTCACTAAGTTTTGGGGACTTTTCTCCACGACATAATTGGCGACGAGGATGGGATTGGAAGAGAAGAACTGATCTGCTGGCTGCATCTTGGACTGGGCGACACTGTAAACGGCGCCATAAAAAAGGTAAGACATTTTCTTGCCATATTTGCAGTCTCACCCAGACCTGAGTGCAGTAAGTAGCATCGAACATTCTCTCCAAAAAGAAATTCCAAAGTTAGATGTTGGATGTACAGCTGCTGATCCGAGCCCACTCATGCAAACGCTCCCCCTTAGGGGTGAGAATCTCCAAGAGGGAGAGCTGGGGGGGGTTGCCTTTGTGTGTTTTAATAAATTAGACTCGAGTCAAAATTGTGAATTGGTGTGAAATGTGCGTTTTGTCTTGTGTTCTGTGTTCGGGGGATCCTAAGAGGGGGTCCTACAGAAACTGAATTACAGGAGTTTTGTCTTGTCTTGTGTTCATTTGTGTTGCGCTGAGTACTGCAGTAGCCTTTAGGCCTGGGGGAGGGGGGGCAGGGCTTAAAGACCCCTCCAATCATTGTTTTTAGCTTTTTAAAGTGTTCTCAGTGGTCTTTAAAGTGTGATTATGAAGTTTGTAGCCAAAATCACAAAACCTGTGCCATTTCCCAGGGCTCTTCTTCTGCAGAGCCCAGTAGCTCATTAGCAATGCGCCTCTGAGTCGTGGGCGGAGACGGCGCTGCTCTGCACCCTCCCCCGTTCGCGCTGAACCCCAACGACAACCAACGACAGTGTTATAAGAGTAGCGTTGTGGCTGTGCTCAGGTGTGTATGTGCGTGAGAGAGAGCGGATCCGACGCATATGCTAGGCGATTTAAATATGAATTTTATATTGTTATGAGGGCGTGTGAAAATCTAATTAACTTCAGGAATTCAATTAGCAACCACTTAATTCAGTAAAGAACAATTTATATAAAATATGTACAGTGTAAACAGTTACAGTGCATGTTCATCAACATTTAAAGAAAACAGACAGTCGTTTCTTGAACTCTGGTGCTCTGCCATGGGTGTTCATATAACCGGCATGCTGATTGGAAACAGAGAGTTTCGTCAAAGCAGTTTTATCACCCGCTACCTTTTTACAGAGATCTACCAGCGGTTGAGCGATCGTGAACGATAAACCGTGTTCAGCAATGAACGCGCACACACGTATTTTCAATCACAAACACGGTCTGTCATGGCGCCGGTACGTCAGCTGTGGCTGCTGCTCCCGCCAAACGACTTGTGTGCGGCCGGGGTCACTTTCGTGACGTCGAAGAACTTTTTCGCCGCTAGTTGCATATATTAGCTTCTTCGCGCACAACACACAGAAACAAGCACCTGGCTCTCTTCATGTTTGGCACCAGCTACCAAAAGGCTTGCCGTCTCCGTCCCTTTCTTCTATCCACGCCCGGCGCCATTTATTTTGAAGTCCTTTTTCAGTTAGGACGTCTTCCCCTGGCTTCATGAATTTCTCCTCCATCTTTGGATTTCGGTCAAACAAACGCCGGCCTGGATGCTGCGTTCAGGACCACTCGGAGGTAACCGAGAGGTCATAGTGTACACGCTACAGGTTAAGTCGGAGGAGAAAAACGAAGTGTGGCATATTGTCACTATCCGCTGAACACTGAAAACCTATGCAGCAGCAATTTATGCTTATTTTGGAAGAAGATGAATCCACGTGTAATTTCCGAGTTTGACGCTGTTCAATTCATTTTCCACAATTCACAGCCCGATTTTTTCCGAGTTGTCTGGAACGCAGCATCAACTGCTGCGGGCCCCCGTGGTTACTGTTGCTATGCCTGTCACAACCTTCTGAGTACATCCATGGTCACAACAATCGTAACTATGCACGTCCTTGCGTGTGCATAGTTACGATTGCTAACGTAGGATTGGACAGTAGCGGTTTGAGGGAGGGGCTTGACAATATCCCGCATCAACAGGTTTTTTTTAATGATTGCTTTTTTTTTTTTTTTTTTTTTTACGAATCGCAGTCAAACGCCACACGCCGGAGATCCGGCACGGTGCCGGAATACTTAAAGCCCTGGGGGGTTATGGTGAGACCAGACTACGATCTGTCATAACTGACTGTAGGTACAGGGAGAATAAATTCAGTAACTCCCACCAAATTGTAATATAATATTAATATAAGATACCTTTTATAAAGTATACAGTGAG